>CM021102.1:88966362-89213546 GCA_007115665.2 Sequoiadendron giganteum | reverse complement strand
ATGGTTGGTGGGGAGTATTAGGTTGAGGGTAGAGGGTAGAGGGTAGAGGGTAGAGGGTATTGGGTTGAGGGTATAGGGTTAAGGGTAGAGGGTATTATTGGGTTGAGGGTAGAAGATAGAGGGTTTAAGGGTTAAGGGGTTAAGGGTTAAGGGTTAAGAGTTTAGTGTTTAAGGGTTTAAGGTTTCAGGATATAGGGTTAAGCGATTAGGGTAGAGAGGGAGGGATGGAGGGAGGGAGTTATGGAGAGAGAAGTGAGATAGAGAGAAGTAGAGAAGAGGAGGAACTGATAGAGATAGATGAGGGTTGAGGATCTAATGTATAGGGTAGAGGGGATCGAGATAGAGGGAGAGGGGGTAGGAGGGAGAGACTTGAGAGAGAGAGAGAGGGAGTGGGAGACAGATAGAGGGAGTGAGGGTTAAGGGTAGAGGGTAGAGGGTTTAAGGGTTTAGGGTTTACGATTAAGGATAAAGGGGATAGAGATAGAGGGAGTGACTAAGAGAGAGACCTAAGAGATGGAGATGGGGTAGGAGGGAGCTGGTTGAGAGAGAGAGATGGAGAGAGTGGGAGAGAGATAGAGGGAGGGAGGGTTGAGGGTAGAGGGTAGAGGGTAGAGAGTTTAAGGGTTAATGGTTTAGGGTTAAGGGTAGAGGGTTAAGGGTTTAAGAGTTTAGGGTTTAAGGGTAAGGGTATAGGGTAGAGGGGGGAGAGTAGAGGGGGGAGAGATAGAGGGAGCGAGTGAGTGAGAGAGACCTAAGAGAGGGAGAGGAGGTAGGAGGGAGAGACTTGAGAGAGAGGGAGGGAGGGAGTGGAAGAGAGATAGAGGGAGGCAGGGTTAAGGGTAGAGAGGAGAGAGATAGAGGGATTGACTAAAAGAGAGAGAGAGACTTGAGAGATGGAGAGGGGGTAGGAGGGAGAGGGTTGAGAGAGAGAGAGGGAGGGAGGGAGGGAGTGGGAGAGAGAGAAGAGGGAGGAAGGTTTAAGGGTATAGGGTAGAGGATTTAAGGGTTAATGGTAGAGGGTTAAGTATTAAGGGTAGAGGGGAGAGAGATAGAGGGAGTGAGTGAGTGAGAGAGAGACCTGAGAGAGGGAGAGGGGGTAAGAAGGAGAGACTTGAGAGAGAGAGAGGGAGGGAGTTGGAGAGAGATAGAGGGAGGGTTAAGGGTATATGGTAGAGGGTTTAAGGGTTTAGTGTTTAAGGGTTAAGGGTTTAGGGTTTAGGGTTTAGGGTAAAGGGGAGAGAGATACCTAAGAGAGGGAGAGGGGGTAGGAGGGAGAGATTTGAGAGTGATAAATGGAGTGGGAGAGAGACATAGGGTAGAGGGTAGAGGGTTTAAGGGTTAAAGGTAGAGGGTTAAGGGTTAAGGGTTGAGGGTAGAGGGGGTAGGAGGGAGAGAATTGAGAGAGAGAGATAGAGAGAGATGGAGGGAGTGGGATAGAGATAGAGGGTAGAGGGTAAAGGGTTTAGGGTTAAGGGTAGAGGGGAGAGATAGAGGGAGTGAGTGAGAGAGAGGGAGGGATGGAGTGGGAGAGAGTTAGAGGGTAGAGAGTTAAGGGTAGAGGGTAGAGGGTAGAGGGTAGAGGGGAGAGAGATAGAAGTAGTGAGTGAGTGAGAGAGACCTGAGAGAGGGATAGGGGATAGGAGGGAGAGACTTGAAAGAGAGAGGGAGGGATGGAGTTGGAGATAGATAGAGGTTAGAGGGTAGAGGTTTTAAGGGTTTAGGTTTAAAGGTTTAGGGTTAAGGGTAGAGGATAGATAGGTAGAGGGAGTGGGTGAGAGAGAGAGACTTGAGAGAAGGAGAGGGGGTAGGAGGGAGAGACTTGAGAGAGAGAGGGAGTGGGAGAGAGATAGAGGGTAGAGTTTTTAAGTGGGTTTAGGCTAGCGTTATAATAGGGTTAAGGTTGGAGGTAGAGGGGAGAGAGATAGAGAGTGAGAGAGAGAGGGAGGAGTGGGACAAAGGTAGAGGGCAGAGGGGTTGCTGAGAGGGTAGAGGTGCATATGGCTAAGGGTAGAGGGAGAGAGGAGGGGAGAGAAACCTGAGAGAGTGAGAGGGGTAGGAGGAGACTTGAGAGAGAGATAGGGAGTGAGGGAGTGGGAGACAAATAGAGGGTAGAGGGTTCAAGGTAGATGGTAGAGGGGAGAGAGATAGAGGGAGTGAGTGAGTGAGAGAGACCTAAGAGAGGGTGAGGAGGTAGGAGGGAGAGTCTTGTGAGAGAGAGTATGAGGGAGAGTCTTTGTATCTACCCTCCCTCTCTCTCTCTCAAGTCTCTCCCTCCTACCCTCTCTCCCTATCTCAAGTATCTCTCTCTCACTCACTCCTATCTATCTCCCCTCTACCCTTAACCCTTAACCCTTAAACCCTCTACCCTCTACCTTCTATCTCTCTCCCACTCCCTATCTCTCTCTCAAATCTCTCCCTCCTACCCCCTCCCTCTCTTAGGTATCTCTTTCTCTGTCACTCCCTCTATCTCTCTCCCCTCTACCCTTAACCATAAACCCTAAACCCTTAACCCTTAAACGCTAAACACTTAAATCCTCTACCCTCTACCTTTAACCCTCCCTCCATCTATCTCTCTCCCACTCCCTCCCTCTCTCTCTCAAGTCTCTCCCTCCTATTTCCTATCCCTCTCTTAGGTCTCTCACTCACTCACTCACTCCCTCTATCTCTCTCCCCTCTCCCCTCTCCCCTTAAACCTTAAACCATTAAACCCTTAACCCTCTACCCTTAGCCTTAAACCCTAAATCCTCTACCCCATACCCTAAACCATCCCTTCCTCTATTTCTCTCCCACTCCCTCCCTCCCTCTCTCTCTCAACCTTATCCCTCCTACCCCCTCTCCATCTCTAAGGTCTCTCTCTCTTAGTCACTCTCTATCTCTCTCCCCTCTACCCTTAACCATAAACCCTCTACCCTTTACCCTTTATCTCTCTCCCACTCCCTCTCTCTCTCTCTTTCTCTCAAGTCTCTCCAGGTCCTACCCCCTCTCCCTCTCTCAAGTCTCTCTCTCTCATTCACTCCTATCTCTCTCCCCTCTACCCTTACCTCTCTACCCTCTACCCTAGCTTTCCAATTCAATGAAATTGGGAATGTAGTTGTCTGTTTGAAAAAATGGGTCCAAGAAATGTGGTCTCTCGGTGATTTAAATCACCAAGAGACCCCATTTCTTGGACCCATTTTTTCAAACAAGCAAGTTAAATCACCGAGAGACCATATTTCTTGGACCCATTTTTTCAAATAGGCAAGTTAGGTTGCCAATTTCATTGAATTACCAAGCTAGTGGGCCCACTTGCTTGCCAATTTAGTGAAATTGGAAATATAATGGCTTGTTTGAAAAAATGGATCTGAGAAATGGGGTCTCTCGGTGATTTACATCATTGGGAGACCACATTTCTGGGACCCATTTTTTCAAACATGCACGTTAGGTTGCCAATTTCAACAAATTGCCAAGCTAGTGGGCCCACTAGCTTGCCAATTTGATGAAACTAGCAATGTAGTGGTTTGTTTTGAAAAAATGGGGTCTCTCGGTGATGTAAAACACTAGGAGACCCCATTTCTTGGACCCATTTTTTCAAGCAGGCAAGTTAGGTTGCCAATTTCACCAAATTGCCAAGCTAGTGGGCCCACTGGCTTGCCAATTTGGTGAAACTTGCAATGTAGTGGCCTGTTTGAAAAATTGGGTCCAAGAAATGGGGTCTCTTGATGATGTAAATCACTGGGAGGTCCCATTTCTTGGACCCATTTTTTCAAACAAGGCCAGTTAGGTTGCCAATTTCACCAAATTGGCAAGCTAGTGGGCCCACTAGCTTGCCAATTCAGTGAAATTGATAATGTAGTGGCATGTTATGGAAAAAATGGGTCCAAGAAATGGGGTCTCTCGATGATGTAAATCACCGGGAGACCCCATTTCTTCGACCCATTTTTTCAAACATGGTAAGTTAGGTTGCCAGTTTCACCGAATTACCAAGCTAGTGGGCCCATTGGCTTGCCAATTTGGTGAAATTGGTAATGTAGTGGTCTGTTTGAAAAAATGGGTCTAAGAAATGGGGTCCCCTTGTGATGTAAATCACCAAGAGACCCCATTTCTTGGACCCATTTTTTCAAATAGGCCAAGTTATGGAGAGGTAGTGGGAGGGAGATAGAGAGAGATAGATAGAGGGAGCAAGAGAGAGTGGTAGGGATTGATTTATCAAGAGGTATGTAGAAAGAGCGAGAGAATAGATAGAGACAATTAGAGAAGGTAGGAGAGAGGGAGGGAGAGAGAGGTGAGATGCATAGATAGAAAGGGATATGGTTGAGGGTATAGGGTTGAGGGATTAGGGTGGACCTATAGGGTTTATGATTTAGAGTATTGGGTTGAGGCTATAGGGTTGAGGGATTAGGGTTGAGGGTAGAGGGTATTGGGTCTCTACCCTCAACCCAATACCCTCTACCCTCAACCCTTAAACCCTTAAACCCAAGAAAAATCTCTACCCTAATCCATAAACCCTAAGAGGGAGTGGGAGAGAAGGAGTGATGGAGAGGTAGTGGAAGGGAGCTAGAGATAGATAGATAGAGGGAGCAAGAGAGATTGGTAGGGATTGATTGAGCAAGAGGTACATAGAAAGAGGGAGAGGGTAGATAGAGACAATTAGAGAGGGTAGGAGAGAGCGGGGGAGAAAAAGGTGAGATGTATATATAGAGAGAAATGGATAGTGGTTTAGGGTATAGGGTTGAGATATTAGGTTGGAGGACCTATAGAGTTGATTATTTAGGGTATTGGGGTGAGGGTATATGGTTGAGGGATTGGGGTAGAGGGTAGAGGGTATTGGGTTGAGGGTAGAGGGTAAAAGGTTTAAGGGTTTAGGGTTAAAGGGTTTAGAGTTGAGGGTTTAGGGTTGAGGGTAGAGGGTAGAGGGTTTCAAGTATAGGTTTGAGGGTATATGGTTGAAGGATTAGGTTGAGGGTCCAATGTATAGGCTAGATGGTATAGAGGTTGAGTGTTAAGGGATTAAGGGTTGAGGGTTGAGAATTGAGGGTTAAGGGTTTAATGTATAGGGTAGAGGGTTTAAGGGTTTAGGGGTTGAGGGTTGAGGGTTTAAGGTTGAGGATAGAGGATTGAGAGTATAGGGTTGAGAGTCCAATGTATAGGGTAGAGGGTATAAGGGTTGAGGGATTAGGGTTTAAGGATTGATATTTTAGGGTAGAGGGTTGAGGGTTTAAGGGTTGAGAGATTAAGGGTTGAGGGATTAAGGGTTTAGGCTTGAGGGTTTATATTATATTTTTGAGGGTATATGGTTGAGGGATTAGGGTTGAGGGTCCAAAATATAGGGTAGAGGGTATAGGGGTTGAGGGCTAAGGGTTTAAGGGTTGAGGGTTGAGGGATTAAGGGATGAGGGTTGATAATTGAGGGTTTAGGGTTTAATATATAGGGTAGAGGGTTTAAGGGTTTATGGTTTAAGGGTTGAGGGTTGAGGTTAAGGTCGAGGGTATATAATTGGGGTCTCATCACCACGAGACCACAAGACCCCATTTCTTTGACCCATTTTTTCAATTAGGCCAAGTTAGGTTGCCAATTTCACCAAATTGGAAAGCTAGTGGGCCCACTAGCTTTCCAATTCGGTGAAATTGGCAATGTAGTGGCCTATTTGAAAAAGTGGGTTCAAGAATTACATCATTGGGAGACCCCATTTTTTCAAACAAGGCAAGTTAGGTTGCAAAATTCACTAAATTGGAAAGCTAGTGAGCTCACTGGCTTGCGAATTCAGTGAAATTGGCAATGTAGTGGCTTGTTCAAAAAAGTGGGTCCAAGAAATGGCGGCCATCTCTCTCTCTCTCCCTCCCACCCTCTCCCCCTCTCTCAAGTCTTTCCCTCCCACCCTAACTATAGAATACTCTCTCTCTCTCTCTCTCTCTCTCTCTCTCTCCTAAAACCTAATCCATATACCATATAAACTTAACCTTAAACATTCAACCCAATACCCTCAACCCTATACTTTATATCTTAAACCCTAATCCCTATACCCTATAAAGTTAACATGATACATTCAACTCTATACCTTAAACCATTAACCCTACACCCTCAACCCTCATCCATATACCCTATACCCTATACCCTAAACCCTAAACATTATCCCTTAACTCTTTACCCTATACTTAAACACTAAATCCTACATTAAACCTTGTACCCTAAAAATTGAACCCTAAACCCAATACCCTCAACCCTATACCCTATTCACTTAACCCTACACCCCCAACCTTGAACACTATACATCAACCCTCAACCCTATACCTTAAACTATAAACCCTACACCTTCAACCCTCATCCCTATAACCTATACCCTCAACCTTATAACCTAAGCCTTGAACATCATCCCTCAACCCTATACTTAAACCCTAAACCCTCCATTCAACCTTGTACACTAAACCCTAAACCCTAAACCTGAATCCTAAACCCAATACCCTCAACCCTATACCCATTATTCTGAACGCTAATCCCTATACCTTATACTTAAACCCTAAACCCTACATTCAACCTTGTACACTAAACCATAAACCCTAAACTTGAATCCTAAACCCAATACCCTCAACCCTACCCATTATTTTGAACCCTAATCCCTATACCCTATACACTTAGCCCTATACCCTCAACCTTGAACACTATCCCTCAACCCTAAACCTACATCCTCAAGACTCATCTCTATACCCTACACCCTTAATCTTATACCCTAAACCTTACATTATCCCTCAACCCTGTACTTAAATGATAAACCCTACACTCTCAAGCCTTAACCCTACACCCTAAAACCTAATCCCTATACCCTATACACTTAACCTCATACCCTCAACCCTAAACATTATACCTCAACCCTCAACCCTCAACCCTCAAACTTATACATAAATCCTAAACCCTAAACCTAATATCCTCAACCCAATACCCTAAACTATATACCCAATATCCTAAACCATAATCCATATACCCTATACACTTAACCTTATACCCTCAACCCTAAACACTATCCCTAAACCCTCAACCCTATACCTTAAACCCTAAACCCTAAACCCTAAACCTTTATCCCTTATCCCTATACCCTATAACCTCAACTTTATACCTAGTATCCTAAACCCTAATCCCTATTCCTTATACACTTAACCATATAACCTCAACCCTATACCTTAAACACTAAACCTTACACCCTCAACCCTCATAGGGGGAGAGAGAGGTTAAGATGGAAAGAGGAGATAAAGATAAGTGGAGAGGGAAGGAAAGGTAGAGAGACATGAGAGATAAATAGTAGATAAGGAAGGATAGATGGAGGGAGAGGTATGGAGGGAGAGAGAGGGAGGTGAGAGAGAGGTGAGATTGAGAGAAATAAAGAGAGTTTTGTAGGGAGTGATAGAGGGATATGAAAGTAGAGAGGGATAGGTGAGATAGAGATAGAGGAAAGGAGGGTGGGTGGGTGAGAGAGGGGAGGAAGGGAGAGGTGAAGAGGGATATGTGAGATAAAGATAAGTAGAGAGAGAATGGTGACATATAGAGAAGGAGAGAGTTATAGAGAGGGAAAGAGAGAATGGTGAGATAGAGAGGAGAGAGTGAGAGAGAAGAGGGTGAGGGAGGAGTGAGAGAGAGTGAGAGAGAGAGGTAGAGGGAGGGAGAGGAGAGATAGAGAGTAGATAGGGGAAAAGGTAGGGAGGGAGATATCTAGTGAGAGAGAGAGAGAGGGCTAGGGGAGATAAAGATAATTAGAGAAAGAATAGAGGTAGAGAGAAGTAGAGAGAGAATAAGGGAGGGAGAGAATGAGATAGAGAGGTGTAGAGAGAGTGGTGGGAGTGATGGATGGAGAGGTAGGTAGAGAGGGAAGTAGAGAGGAGATGTATGGAGGGGGAGAGAGGGAGGTGAGAGATAGGTGAGATAGAGAGAAATAGAGAGAGTGTGGTAGGGAGTGATGGAGGGATATGCAGAGTAGAGAGGGATAGGTGAGATAGAGAGAAGTAGAGAGAGATAGAGATAGAGGGAAGGAGGGAGGGTGGGTGAGAGAGGGGAGGAAGGGAGAGGTAAAGAGGGATAGGTGAGATAAAGATATGTAGGGAGAGAATGGTGATATATAGAGAAGTAGAGAGTTAAAAAGAGGGAAAGAGAGAATGGTGAGAGAGAGAGGAGAGAGTGAGAGAGAAAGAGGGTGAGGGATGAGTGAGAGAGAGTGAGAGAGTGAGAGAGAGAAAGAGGGTGAGGGAGGAGTTAGAGAGAGAGAGTAGATAGGGGAAAAGGTAGGGAGGGAGAAATTTAGTGAGAGAGAGAGAAGGATAGGGGAGATAAAGATAATTAGAGAGGGAAGGAGAGGTAGAGAGAGAAGTAGATAGGGAATAAGGGAGGGAGGGAGAGAATAAATATAGAGAGGTGTAGAGAGAGTGTTAGTGAGTGACGGATGGAGAGGTAGGTAGAGAGGGATTAGGGAGATAGATAGGAGAGACGGAAGGATAGGGAGAGGTATGGATGGAGAGAGTGGAAGGTGAGATAGAGAGTAATAGAGAGAGAGTAGCAGGTTGTGATGGATGGAGAGCTAGGTAGAGAGGGAGAGGGGAGATATATATAAGTAGAGAGGGAGGGAGAGAGGTGAGATAGAGAGAAATAGAGAGTGGTGGAAGGAGAGGTAGATAGAGAGAGGGAGAGAGGAGATAAAGATAAGTAGAGATGGAAGGAGAGGTAGAGAGAGAGAGAATAGATAGAGAGAAGTAGAGAGGTAATGAGGGAGGGAGGGAGAGAAAGGTGAGATAGAGAGGTGTAGAGAGAGAGTGTTAAGGTTTTATGGATGCAGAGGCAGGTAGAGAGAGGGAGATAGAAGTATTGAGGGAGAGAGAGAGAGGTTAGGTAGAGAGAAATAGAGAGAGTGGTAGGGAGTGATGGAGGGAGAGGTAGGTAGGTAGAGAGAGAGATAAATAGATAAGTAGAGAGGGGAGGAGGGATGGAGTGAGAGAGAAGTGAGGTAGAGAGAGTTAGAGGGAGAGAGAGAGAGAGACACACACACAGTTCTTGAGGTCAAGGGAGAGAGAGTTAGAAAAAGGGATTGAGATAGTAAGAGATAGGTCTAGAGTGTAAGGGATAAAAATGAGTGAGATAGAGAGAGAAATAATACAATTTTCTCTAAAATTTGACCTCCTGATTATTGAAATTTGACTTCCTGATTATTGAAATTTGACTATCTAAAATTTGTGAGATCTTCCAAAAACTAGAAGAGAGAGAGGGGAGAGAGGGAGGAAGGGAGAGAGAGGGAGTGGAGAGATAGAGAGTAGAGAGAAGGAGAGAGTGAGAGAGAAATATGATACTACTTGTTGACTACTAAAATTTGACCTCCTGATTATTGAAATTTGACATGCTGATTACTAAAATTTGACTAAGTGAAATTTTTAAGATCTTCCAAAAACTAGAATTTGCATTATAAATCCTAGAGATCTGAAACCACTCTCAAACATCCTGCCTATATACATGAAATATAACTTAAAGTATAAGAAATTAAATGTCCATATGTAAATTTCAACTTATACTTAAATTTTTATTTCATGTATATAGTTTCCCTCAAAGATAACGAGAAGAAAGAAAGAAAAAAAAGAGAAGAAAAATAAATTTGATGTAGATCAAAATGCGAGTGCATTATAATGCACTCACGTTTTTTCAATGCATTCACAAAACATGTCAAAACTAAGATATAATGTGAATGTGTTCTAACACGCTTGCATTATAACGAGCACATGTTATATCTTTCTTTGGGAATCCCCAAGTCTTGGGATTCGTATTTTCCTTGGAATACCAATCCAAAGGCTTGGAGGGCATTCCCAATGACCAAAGACATGTTTTTGCAAATTGTACAATATTTCACATAATCAGGCTCATGCTCACCATCAGGATTGCACATAATTCAATATCAAACAAATCAAACATCTGGGTGTAATGTTAGGTTCTCTCTTAGCTATCCAACAATGTAATTTTTTCACTTTTTGACAATGTTAAGCCTTTCATCCATAATTTATTTTGTTTTTATATCTCTTTTTTTTCAAAAAGCAATGTTTGGTGTTTTTTTCGTTATAAATTAACCGTTCATCAAACTTTCAAATAAATTACATTTTTAGAAGCTAGACTCCACTCTAAAAATTTTCTTTTAAAAAAAATTCAATTACTTTCCAAAATTTGTAGGGGGGGCATGGCCAAAATTCTACTTTTTTAGGAAATGTCCACTTAGAAAATTAGTTAAAAAATCAAATATTCATTAAAAATTTATCAGGAAAATTATGCATCAACTAGATACTATTAGCTAACTTCTAACCATGGAGATTTTAAAAATACTACAAAATTGTTCACCATGCTAGGGTCATACAAGGGTTGCTATGTTATGTTTTTCTAACAAAAACAACACCAATTTGTGTACATCCCTCTATTGAACCCCTTAATCTCAACCATTTTAAAAATAAATTAGTAGTTTAGAAAGTAGACTCAGAGCACTTTGATCCTTGTTTTTGTTCCATCTCAAAATTTTGAGTGTAACTATCCCCAATTTCACGTCCAAGGTCAGTATTTCCTGATTTTAGAAAAAAAGTGGCCACTGAAGCCCCCTTTTTGGGAGCCATCTTGGTGCACTTACCCCCTAACCCCCATCCTTTAGTCATAAGAAAATATCAAGATTCTCACTTTGGGTTGATTCACCTAAGTGATTGTATTCAATTCATAGTGTGTATCTCATTTCCTAATGAAATATTGAGAAATAGGTCCATCATACCCCCCATATTACCAATCACACATCTTTGGTTCACCAATTTTTCTTTGTTTCATTTTGGTGAACCTGACATTTGAGCATCATAGCTTGTTGATTTGGAGTTAATTTGCATTAGTTAGCATCTCATTTAGGATTTTAGGTTTGCATTTTTGCATTCTTTAAAATCTAGAAAATTCAAAAATCTTAGTCATTTTGCATAGTGTTTACATAACATTACATAATCATTCATTTATATTAGAAAATTGAATCAAGATTACATCTCAAATTAGGTATTTTTTCTTGTCATTTGGCATTATTTTGCACTTACATTTAAACCTCATTTTACATAAACATGAAACTATAACCTCCTATCTGAAATTGAAATATGAAAACCATAGAAATCATCTCAAAAACTTGAAATTTTTTTTATAAAAACCCTAAAGTGAGACCCATTCGCCCATGGGTGAATGAGTCCCTGATTAGGGATTTTTCTAAAATTTTGAGCATTAAAAATATGATTTTTGCATTTTGTGTTTATATATTTAGTTTTTTATTTCAGCTTTTATAATTTTTGCTATTTGAAAAGGTTCATATTAAGCTTAATTTATCAATTTTAGTGCAATGTTTGAATTCAAAATTGCATCTAAAAGACATCATTTTTAGGTTTCTACATAGCATAATTAGAAATTTATCTTGTTTTAAATCTAAAAATTTATTTTACATACTTACATTGTACTTTACATACTAGGGTATTTGATTGCATCTTACCTATTATCCATTTTGGGTGCACCTTGGGTTTATGAAGCTTGTATGAGCTTCACAACTTGGTTTCCTATTGCCAATACTATCATGAAATTTAGTTTTATACCCATGTCATCTCGCAATACATCACTTGTCATGGTTCTTTGGTTTTATAACTCTTTCACTCATAGTGTTGAAGCTAGTGAACCCACTATGGATCATATCCTTAACACTTCATTTCCTTTGACTTACCAACCCACAACCAATGTGACTGATGTTGTTGTAATGATTTCTAATGTCCCTCACAAGAATCTTAGGAGAATGGATGAAGAACTTGAAAAATTATAAGACTTTGTGAGTTCTAAACATATTACTAGTAATGCCATCCCTATCATAGATAACATGAGGAGAATGATTTAAAATGAACAAAGATGAGAGATTATTTGTAGCTTAGCTTACATTATTGATAAAAAGGTCCCTGCCATGACTAGTTGTGATCATGCTTTGGGGTATACTCAAAGTCAAGGTGAAATTACAATTCCTCATTCCACAACCATAACCTCTATTAGATGGAATACACCAATCTAATTGTTACAACAACCATACAACCTACTAGCACTATCAATAATTCCTTAGGTATTTCCAATGAGAATAACTTTAGCTTTGTGTATTCAAATCTCATATATCCTAATCCATCCCCCCTCAGAAACATACAAGTCACTTGCCCTCCAAATACACATACACCTTTAACTTATTCACCTCCATAGATCACAACGTTAACAATGATTTTATCCTTAAAACACTCTTGCAAAATGTTTCATCCCTCCAACAAAAAATTGCTACATTAAGTCAAAATCAAAATGGCCAACCTTCACAATATGTTAAAAGAAACCCCTTATCCTTGGAGATATTGAGAACACAAATTCCACAAGGTATAGATATTCCTAGATTTGAGAAATATGGCAAGAAAGGAGATCCTGTTAGCCATGTGTATAAGCATGAATTTTCACCCCTAACACAAATCCCCTTTTACCCCCTTGCACTTTAGAAAACTTAAGGTGGAGGCTTAATTCCACTTAAGCCTACTGCTTGCATCACACTTGACACCCTATTTGTGTGTCAATGCAGGCATTTTTGTCAGGGATGCCCGCGCAATGCATAGACATCTATGTGGTGCACTTTTGTACCTGGCAGATTCCTACGGCCAAAGACTATAGAGGCATTACATTTTTTATTGGAAGTCAAAGAGTAATGTCCCTCTTTGACTGGATGACCCGAATATGGTCTTTTTTCATCCCTTTCTTCATAATCTTCACTCTCTCATCCATTCTCAAAAGGTTTTGGTTAGATTTTTGCAAGATATTAAATTCATCTCTTTACACTTTCTCCACTCTTTCAAGCATTCACAAGCTCTATAGCAGCACTTCACACTCCATTGCAGAAATCTACCACTCTATCACTTTGATAGTGCAAGTGCAAGAAACACGCCATTATAGCAGAGGCTTGAGTTCCTCTCATTTTCTCCTCCATAATCCTTGAGTTCTTTGGAAAGAGGTGGTAAGCTCCTCTAATCTTCTCTATCATCTTTGGTTGAGTAAGAACGTACTTTTTTGTAGTGTCGTTTGTTTATGTAACTTGTATTCCTTTCTTTATCTTTATTCCTATCATTGCAAACTTGGTTGTTCGTGGAGTTCGAAACACAAAAATGGGGGTCTGACTAAGGTAGACCCCTAAATAGCCCCAACAATTCCCCCTTTTTTTTGTGTACAGGTGGAGGGAGCTTGAAGCAAGCTAGCGAGAAGACTATTGTGCGAAATCATCTTCGTCACCCTTGCGGTAATATACTTCCTTTATCATATCAGTATTTACATTTCACTCTTCTTAGTCTTATTATATGAATTTAGAAACCTCTAAAATAGGCTTCTAGTTCCTCCTTTAGAGTTTGAATCTCATCTTTCTAGTTATCTAGCCGTACGGATGCCAGCATGCCGCACTGTCATCCTAGAACCACACTTCTATCCTTAGACAAAGAGCTACTTGAGGCACATATTTGACTCTAAAGGCTGACTCATCTAGTGTCATGTCCCCAAAATGGAACATTAAAACTTCTAAGCATTGAACTACAAATACACAAATATAATACATATTAAAACATAAATGCAAATAAATAAATAACAAAGTACATATATATATATTAACAATTTTATTATAATTACAATTATCAAAATAATATTATAATTATGAAATATTGACACAAGAAAATAATAATATTATTGGAAAATAAATATTTTAATATTAAAATGTCAAATATTTGAATGCAAATAAATCAATATTAAGATAGAATAATAAATAAAATATAAATTAAATTAAATAAGATCAATAAATTATAATAATTATCATAACACAATGCTGCAGATCTTATACTTATAAAGATAAATATAAAATCATTACATATATTATTTTACAAAAATAAGCATTGTATAAACCTTCAAATACTGATTCATTTCCAAGCACAAACAATATGAAATGAGCGATTAAGACCAAAGGATGCAGTGGTTGACTTTTAAAAAGGAATGATCTTTCACAAAGTGACGTGACTCTTCCCAGCCAAAGCACGATACTTAGGAAGAGGCTCTCTAAAGCAAAGAGGGGCAAATCGGGGGAAGAAATAAAAAAAGAATATCAAAAGCATACTCCAAGGAAGATATGAACCAAGAGGAATATATGAACATATTCTACATAAAAAGGAGATATCGAATCACTTCAAGGATAAGGATAGTGAGGTCTTAGTAATATTTGATATATATATTATTTACAATGTGATGATAATCATATTTGATATGTAATGTTATTCATAATGTTATTTGATTGTTTATGATATTAGAATGTAATAATACATGATCATATAATATTATTTAAGATATTATTCTTAGGATGTAATGTTATGTGATGAATAATACTATTCATGATATTATCATCAGGAGTAACTATACTTGGTGTCTATTATTATATCGTCAGTAAGATGTTAGTAATATTTGATGTATAATATAAGGATGATCCATGTATAATTCATTTTCTATATCTATAATTCATATATTGATAAATATATTTTTGTAATTGATAAGCATATATTTAGATATATATATAGAGAGAGAGAGATTCATATATACCTCCTAGGTGGTGACACATACAATATATACATATATCTATACATATATATATATATAATTTATTATTTACGATTATTCAATAATGATGCTTGCAACAATTATTGAGTCCCATAAATAATAATAATCTATTATGAAATGATATAATAGAATATCATCTTTGGGATCTTGATAGATGTTTAAATAACTTTCTAACGTACCTATATAGAAAAGTCATTCATAAGAGTGATAAGGAAGAAATGAGTAACTCTTTGACAAGAATGAAATGTTTATATCATCTTTGATCTTATTAGATACTAGTACTAAAATTTATTGATCTCTAATGTTTCTAATATCCCTTTGAGAAACACTTTGAATGCAAGTTTTAGGCTTAAGTGCTTCCACCAGAAAGGGGTCATTACATCTAGTCTCTTTCTAGTTCTCTAGATTGCAAGGTGATCGAAGGAATTCATAGTCTTCATCATTCTCATCCCTTCTATCCTAACCTTCCTTTTAACTGAGGTAAGCTAGGGCAGCTTTTCCGCTCTTGGCCTTTCATGACCTAGGGTCTTGCAATGGTTGGTCCCCCTCTCTTACATTTTTGGTGAACCTGATGTGAACCATTTTGGTTATGTTTTATGATACTGAGAGTCCTTTCCCTCATGTTCAGGAGTGTTGTAGGTGTGAGTGTTGTAAGGATTTTTCCTTAAAACGCAACCTACGACCCCTAGTAGGTGTAGTTGGAAGGTTTTGACGGTGTTGTGCAAAAAAACCTTAATTGGGTCACTATCCTATCTTGTAAACCTTAGGACGCTTTGTAGAAGTTTTGTTTGGTGTGCGTGATGGCCTCTTTCTTAAATCAACATATTCCCTATGTGTAGATTGTGAGTAGTGGTACTAGCATTTTACCTAGATGACTCTTGACAGGTCTTCAACAAGTGGAAGAATGTTTGGATTAGGGTGTCTCAACCTTAAATTCCTAAGATTTAAATGTTATTATTTGATATAATTATTTATTTTCTAAGTTAATTTTCCTACCAAATATGTTGTCACTTTGTGGGACCCATTAGTTATGTTGCATCCTACATGGAAGGTGACATGTAAATGATGTAAGCTACTTTTGTGGAGATAGGCATCCACTTTTGAGTACCTATATTCTAGACTAGATTGATGGGATTTTTCATAAGTTGCTATGTCATGCACTATGATAGACTATGACAACTTTCTATGACAATCTATGATAGTCATAGAGTCAACTATGACAACTACCTTATGAGGACTGCTGAGTAGTTGGAAGTTATTGGTCTTGCATGTTCTAGGTTCCTTGCATGATAAGGATAATCTCTTCCATGAAGTTTCACATCTTGCATGTTGTGAGGATTGATTTTGTTGCATAGTAATTTATGAAAAATGGATTGCATGTCAATCATTTATGATAGCTGCATAGGTAGGTGAAGTTGGAAGACTTGCATGTTCTCCATCTCTTATTGCATGCAAGTAGTGATTATAATGGAGGTGACACATGACAGTCTTGGGTGCCCATCTTGTACATTTATAAATTGGTGATACAGAAGTATAATTTTATGATGACAATACATGGTATCCCATCAAAATCACTCTAGATTTGTATCCTTGTTTGAAGACTCATGTAGATCTTTTCTCAGATATTTGTATTGTAACTATGTTGTTTTTGATAGTACAATTGATTTGCATAACTGGAGTGTATGTTTTTCTGGAAAGGGTTTTCCCACATAATCGATGTGTTATGGTTTTCATATTTATTTATTTTTATGTATTTTGAATGTGCAACTATTTGTAGTTGTAGTTGTTTAAGGTGTGAAGAGGAAATTTTTGTAACTCTCCCCTAATTATATTAGTGTAGGAAGTTGTTGTTGAACTCCTCTTTGGTATTTTTCGTTGATGTCAAAATTGTGTTTCAGATTGGCATCTTGGTGATTGATTATCAGTTGCATTGTTTACATTTAGATGGTTGGCACTCTTGTTCATATTTAGTTTTGGCATACTTGGTTTTGGCTTCAACATTGTGATTATGGTTTTGATGGTACTGATCTTTTGACCCCATGTGCAGATTACAAGGCATCTTGTTTATAGGATTATGATTCTATCTTCAGGTTGATAATGGCATTCATAGGGTTTTGTTTTCAGATGTTTGTGATGTTCAACTAAGCTGAGGCTCTTATCACATTTGTATGATAGTTGGTATAGTACTACTTTGACAGGTTTGACATTTTGAGCTATATTGTGTTAAAGTGATCTCCAGGTTTTCATTTTGTATATCTATCTGTGATCATGCTTTCATTTCATATAGCTATATATATAGATTTGGCTTACAAGCTGATATCATTTGGCCTCTTTCTTTTTTTTGAAAAAGGGTAATATCATGGCAATTTCTATAATGATGTCTTGAACCATTATTCTTGGCTCACTCTCATTTGATAATGACTTAGAAATAATTCATACCTATATCGAGTCCTATAATTGCTATTTCATTAGGCCTTAAGGCCGACAACAGGTGTGTTGAAATAATTATAGAGTCACTTGGAAAGTGACATGGCATCAACCCTTGGTAATAATGCCTTTTTTGATAAGGTAGTCGGCATGTTGGAAAGTCAAGGAAATTGCATAATGATTAAGGCATCGACAAAGTTGAAATGCGTTGAATTTGCAATGGTAATTATTATGCTAGACCCTTTAAGCTTTATCAAAATTTGAAAAGGCATCGAATGCCTTTGTTTCAAAAGGAAGTAAAAGGAAATTAAGGCAATATTTGAGTTTGGTTTTCATTTTGCTAAGGGTGGAAACCCTAGCCTCTGTCGCCGCTATGGAGAATGAGAAACAACCGTTTCTCTATCATTTATGTATTGTTGTTTTCAGTTTCATAGTGTATGAAAAGTTGTTGTCAGGTGGGTGTTGTCAAGGAAGGAATAAGGTAGATAATGACCAGGGCATATATCAAATCTCACTGGTATTTACTTGTGTCTCTATTTTTTCTTGAATAGGTATCATCATTCTTTCCTTGAAGAAAAATTTCAGTTTAAAAAAATGTGAGGCAGTTAGTTTGTTTTGGTTTGAATCTGCTTGCACTTATAGTCAGTTGTTTAAAATCAGAAATTGCAAGAGTGGTTTACTGCAAGGTATGAAATGATTTCAGTTACTTTTATTCTTCTCATAATGGGTTATCTAAAAAACATTGTCTATTCTTGATCATGAAGTTCATGTTGAGATGCGTTCGGTTACATACCTATTTTCAAGTTCTTGTAGTGATTTATTTGTCATCTTTAGCAACATTAAAAATGTTTTTGAAGGATATTGTCCACCTGTCATTAAATTCTTGAGGGTATCTAAAATCTGGCTTGAAAGGGTTATGGTATTCTTGTATTTTATTATTGTAGATCTATTATTGTTTTCTACAGGGTTTTGAGATCAAATACAAGATTGACACATTGCCTTTCAAGAAAGAAAGAAACCTTGGCTCAAGATTCAAAATTAAAATTATTTCATCCACCTTTCATGGGCTCTGAGGGTTTTAGTGTTATTTACTTAATATACTCATTTATTTCTCATTCTGTTAGAAAAAATATATTTTTTGTGTGGTCACTTCTCTGAATCTAAAAAGACACCTAGCTCAATTCGACATAAGTTAGTAATATTGCATATACCTCTTTTGTTGAAATATTGAATAAGGTTTTTTGATTTGTATAAGAAAAATGAGAGAGAGAAACTATAAGAAAAAGATATGTGAAATTGAATACAACATATTGTATTGTCTATTTTGATAGACATGTTATACTCTGAAATTGTAAATCTGAAATACAAGTAAAACACAAGTTGACTTAAAATTAGATAATGACTAGAATTTTGAAGGCTCAACTCAGAACCTTGAGGATTGTAGGTATTGTCTTTTGAGAGCCACTTGTGAGAAAAGAGAGAAACAAAGAGACCCTTTATATCATTGTATCTTTTGTAAACTAAAAAGGGTTTGGTGCTCCTTGAGATGGTGCTCAGAAATCAGCCTATAAGGCATTGTTAAAAGTGGTTTTTTCAAATATAAGCCTAAAAGGTAGCAGTTTAGGAGTGGTTTTTCTACCCTAGGAGGATTTTCCACTTGACATATCTTGTGTCACTTTCCTCATATGCAGTTCCTCTGATTTATTGTGTGAATGCATTTTTATGCAATTTTTCACTGTCATACTTCTCATTTTAGTTATATGTGATTGCATTCAATATATGGATGAGTTATTCATTGATAAATGAGAGCATAAATATGTTTTGTTTCAGTTTCTATAAAAAATTTCAAATCAGTTCATGACATTGATTCACCCCCCCTATGAGTGTCTTTTTCACTCCAACAATTGGTATCAGAGCGTAGGGTCCTCTGATAGGTCTAACCAACCTAGGATTGATTCTAGTCTTGGACTCTATTTAAAATTTCTCAAGCTCATGAAGGCACATCTATGACTAGAGCTCCATTATTTGATGGAACGGATTATGTATTCTCAAAAATTAGAATGGAGACTTATTTGACTTCTATTGATCTCAATGTGTGGAGCATAGTGTTAACTGGGTACACTGTACCAACTACATTGCCCACAACTTCTGATGAGAAGAAAAAATATGAAACTAATACTAGAGAAAAACATTCTCTCCTGTATGCATTGAATAAAGATATATTTATCAAATTCATGCATTGCAACTCTGCTAGGGATATCTGGATTAAACTTGAAACCATCTATCAAGGAAATGAAAAATTTAAACAGTCAAAAGTCCTTACTCTAAAATATCAGTTTGAGGAAATAAAAATGAGGGATGATGAAAAAGTAGCTGATTACTTCTTGAGAGTTGATGAAATTGTCAATGCTATGAAAGGTCTAGGAGAAGAAGTAAAAGAATTTGATGTTGTAACTAAGGTCATTAGAACCTTACCAACTAAATTTGAAGCTAAGGTCTCTACTCTAGAAGAAAAGAAACACTTTGACTAGCTTACCTGATGTAGGAGCACCAAGTTGCTTTCAAGCCTCCATGAGGCCATTTGTAAATAGTTGGTCTATTTTATGTATTGGGTCTTATAATAAGGTTTATAAAGCCATTTTATAGGTGTTTGAGCCTTAGGAAGTAATATTTGAATTCATTTGTCAAATAATGTTTAAATTTGTTATATATTGTAAAAATTGTAAAAGTTGCTCAAGAAAATTGTCAAGCAACTTGTCAAAAGTATCATTAAAGTGTTTTGTCAAGAAAATAACTAAAAGGTGGTTGAAAATAGTTGGTTTTGGTTGTAAATGTATAATTACACCCTAAAAAACTCGAATTGGAGAGGTTGGAGAGGCTAGAGACATTATTTGTGAAGTTTGGTGAATGGCAACCTCAAGTTTGGTGTGCATTTTATGATTTCTACATTGTTTTCAGGTTGAAGTTGTGACTTGTATGGAATGGTATGGATTAAAATAATAGAGTATCATATATGGATGGAAATTTCTCTATTTCTAGTTTCCAATTATTTTTTTCTCATTGAATTTTATTGAGTTTTGTGGAAGATATGACTATTTTGGTGAGGGCAGGTTTGAACACTGCCTAGGGTTTGCAGTTTTGGGAAAATTGTAATAACTTCCATTTCCACCATTGGATCTTCATAAAAATTGTAAGGGAGGTCTATAATTATGTTATTGTAAATCTCACCGAAGTGATTGGCTTTATTATTTGTTTTGTAGAAGTTATTAATGACTATTCATTGCATTAAATTGTGGGCTACCATGGCTATGTTTCTAATGTGATCTAGAATGCACTTAATAATTATTTGAGATGAATAATTCTATGAAAGTTGTGAAGTAAATGGAATGTTGAGTTGTGAATCCTCTTTTCTCTGCATCATTACCCTAGACAACTTACAAGGCACTCTGACTGCCTATGAAATGAGAATCAGTAAAAAAAAATCCCCTGCAAAAGAAACTACCTTTAATACTAAAAGGAAAGAAAAAGATGAGGTTAGTGAATCAAAATTTTCTGATTCTAAAGAATCCCATTTTGCTAGAAAGCTCAAAAAGGGGTCTGGAAAATATAAGGGAAAATTTCCCTTCAAGTGTTTTAACTATGGAAAAATAGGTCACTTTGCTGCAAAGTGCCCCTATGGTGATCTGAATAGTGACAATGAGAAATCTGAAAAACTGCCTAAGAAAAAGGCCTATAGACCTAAACAAAAATTCAACTTCAAAAAGAAGAAGAGTTTGTTCAACAAAAATGAAATAGACACTGAATCTGAAGATTCTTAGATGAAGAAGATGAAAACTTATTCATGGCTGAAATGATTCAGTAAGAAGATACTAACAACAATTATGTTGAAGATGGGGAAGTAGATCTAGAAGGTTAACTAAAATGTGCTTTAAAAGAGATTAGAAAACTCAAAAAACAAATTTTTGCTCAAGAACAAATTTTTTCTCAAGCTCTTGCTCAAGAGAAAATTTCAAATCAAGAAATAGTCTCTTTGAAGACTCAACTTGAAGAAGCCAAGAGAGTTGAGGATTGTATTAGTATTGGTATAAGTCATAAAGATCAAGAAATTCAAAAACTTGAACATTAAATTGTTGATCTTAGGAAGACCATTGAGAAGTATGAGAGCACACTCTAAAACTGAATGGCATGCTCAGTAAGCAAAAAATGAACAAGGACAAAACTGGTATTGGGTTCGTGAAGGGTGAATGTTCAAATGATGGTGCAAATAAAAATGATGTTTCTGAAAAAAAATGTTCTAAATCTAATCATCTTGATTTTGATAAGAATCATGTTCATCCTTTTAGGAATAACATACCATCATATAATTTCAACCCTTTCTTTTATGGGTACTATTTTTTCTGCAACAGATTTGGCCACAAAGTAAGCTCTTGCAGGTTAATGAATCCTAGAAAACATAGATTTGGTCATAAGAAACACCTTGGTTTTGCTAGACATATCAGATGCTTTAAATGCAATACTGTGGGTCATTCTACTAAGCAGTGCAAAGCTGATCTACAAAATAAATAGCAGAAAACCAAAAAGGTTTGGAAACCTAAAAATGTCAAAAACATAGAGAAAACTATGTTAGTTCAATCAAATTTTCATTCCAAGAAAAAGGACTTATGGGTCCTGGACAGTGGTTTTTCTAACCACATGATTGGTGACAAAGACAAATTCATAAATCTTGAAGATTATGTGGGCAGGTATGTGAAGTTTGGTGACAATTCTGGTATACAAATCAAAGGTAGAGGTTCACTTCTTCTGAATGAGGACACTCCTATCTACAATGTGTATTAAGTAGAAGGTCTAAAGCACAATCTTCTAAGTGTCAGTCAAATTTTTGACATTGGAAATCATGTTTTGTTCACTTCACAGGGATGTGAGATTAAAAATAAGCTTGGAAAGGCTATTGATGTTGGAAGAAGGACTAAGGGAAATGTTTACAATCTTCTTGACACATCTGGTAATGAAACTAATCAAGGTATGTGTTTAATGAGTCAAGTTGAATAAATTTGATTGTGGCATAAGAGACTAGGTCACATTAACTTTGACAATATGGTTAGGATCAGCAAAAAATAGAATGTAAGAGGTTTGTCTATCTTAAGAAAACCTGAAAATGCAGTTTGTAAAGAATGTCTCAAAGGCAAGTAAACAAACATGAGCTTTAAATCTAAAGAACATTCTTCTACTAGGCCTCTGTAACATGTTCATAAAGATTTATGTGGTCCTACAAGGACTAGATATATCAATGGTGAGAAATATTTCATGTTATTTGTTGATGATTACTCTCGTATGGCTTGGGTTACTTTTCTCAAGCACAAATCTGAAGAATTTGAACGTTTTAAAGTCTTTAGAAAAATGGTTGAAAGGGAGTCAAATTTAAAATTGAAATGTCTGAGATCCGACGAAGGTGGTGAATTCACCTCACAATAATTCATTGACTATTGTGAAAAGCATGGCATAAAAAGACAATATGTTGTTGCAAGAACACCTCAACAGAATGGGGTTGTTGAGAGAAAGAACAAAAAAATAAAAGAGATGGCAAGGACTATGTTGGATGAAGCAAAACTGCCAAACATGTACTAGAAAGAAGTTGTTCATATAGTTGTTTACATCTTGAACAAAATACAAATCAGAGTGAAATCCAATTTCACTCCATATGAACTGTGGTATGGTAAATCTTCCTCAATTAAATACTTTTTAATATTTGGCTATAAGTGTTTTATCAAGAGAGATGATAATTTAGGTAGCTTTCAATCAAAATATGATGAAGGCATCTTCTTAGGATACTCCACTCATAACAAAGCCTATAAATGCTTTAATAATAGGCTGAATAAGATTATTGAATTTGTCAATGTCAAATTTGATGAAAATTTTCTTTTGGATGTTGAACCTATGCAGGATGATGAGGAAGAAGAATTTGAACTTGAAATGAATTTAGAAGACTTTGAAACAAAAAAGATTGAAGTTGAATCAGCAAGTCCTAAACTTTCTGAAGCAAATTCTAAAAATGTTGAAACAAGTCCTGAAAATTTTGTGACAAAAACCCCTTCAAAATCTCTTGCTAGAAACCATCCTAAAGATCTGATTATTGGAGATAAATCTGCAAGAGTTCAAACAAGAAGAATAACTACTAAATCTGATGAAAAATCTCACATATATGAGCTTACTGCTTTTTGTTTGGTTACATAGTTTGAGCCAAAAAAAATTGATGAAGCTCTAACTGATGAATGCTGGCTTAATGCAATGCAGGAAGGAATTGATCAAATTGAGAAAAATCATAAGGGTTAAATGGATTTTCAGAAATAAACATGATGAAAATGGAAATGTTGTTCGCAACAAGGCTAGGTATGTTTGCAAAGGGTATGCTCAGCAAGAAGGTATTGACTTTGGTGAAACCTTTACACTTGTAGCTAGACTTGAATCTATAAGAATATTCTTGGATTATTTTATTTTCAAGAACTTTATTGTATATCAAATGGATGTCAAAATTGCTTTTTTGAATGGCTCTTTAGATGAATAAGTTTTTATTGAACAACCTGAAGGATTTTTTTTCAAAAACAAGCCTAATCATGTTTATAGGCTGAAAAAGGCTCTATATGGCCTAAAACAAGCCCCTAGAGCTTGGTACTCTAGAATAGATAATCATTTGATTTCAAAAGGATTTGTTAGAGGAGGTGTAGACAACAATCTTTATGCTAAGATTTAAGGTTCTAATATTCTAGTTGTTGAAATCTATGTAGATGATACTATCTTTGGCTGCAACAATATTGCTTTTAGTAAAAAACAATCTTAGATTATGGAATCTGAGTTTGAAATGTCAATGTTGGGAGAATTAACTTTCTTTTTAGGTCTTCAAATTTCTCAACTTGAAACTGGTATTTTTCTCTCTCAAATAAAGTATGCAAGAGAGATGCTCAAGAAATTTCAAATGGATGAATGTCATTTAGTTAGCACTCCAATGGTTACAGGCTGCAAACTTAGCAAGGCTGATGATTCTCCTAATGTAAATCCAACTGACTATAGGTCAATGATTGGTAGTTCATTATATCTAACCACTTCTAGACCTAACATAATGTAGGTAGTTTGTATGGTTACAAGATTCCAGTCACCTCCTAAGGAATCTCATATTAATGTTGTTAAAAGAATTCTTAAATATGTTCAAGGCACTCTTGATTATGGTCTTTGGTATCCTAGAAGCAATGATTTTTCATTAATTGCATATATTTATTTTGACTGGGCTAGTTGTCTGGATGATAGGAAAAGCACCAGTGGTGTTTCTTTCTTTCTTGGTGATCGATTAGTGGCATGGCACAACAAAATAACAAGAATTTGTTTCACTCTCCACTACTAAAGAGAAATATATTGCTGCCACATCTTTTTGTACTCAAGTAATCTGGATGTCACAAACTCTATCTCACATGGGTATTGAAGTTCCTAAACCTATTTCTATTCTATGTGATAATATTAGTGTGATTAATATCTCTAAAATTCTTGTTATGCACTCTTGCATTAAACACATTGCTATTAAATTTCACTTTCAATGTGAAAAGGTGTTGGCTAATGAGGTTTTTGTGCAATATGTTCCCACACAAGCATAGGTAGCTGACATCTTCACTAAGCCTTTGGCTAAAGAGGTATTTGAAATACTTCGGTCTAGATTGAGAGTTGTCTCTCAATCTCTTCTCTCTGAATACTTTATCTTGGTGTTAGGGGTATCTTTCAGCTCTCTTAGCAACTTATTGCTGCTTCATATGGTTTTCTATTTGCTTCCCCAGTGCTATATCTGTAGCTATTTATGTTTAGCTTCTTGGCATTTCACTATTTTCCCCTTTGTCCTTGTGACAAAAAGGGGGATAATTATGAGCTCTTGGTTCTTGTTCAGTTTTTTGGTTTGATGGCTCAATTTTTGCCATCAAGGACAAAGGGGGAGTTTTTGAACTTCTCTTTTGGTATTTGTCCTTGATGTCAAAATTGTGTTTCACATTGGCATCTTGGTAATTGATTAACAGTTGCATTGTTTATATTCAGATGGTTGGCACTCTTGTTCATATTCAGTTTTGGCATACTTGGTTTTGGCTTAAGCATTGTGATGATGGTTTTGATGGTACTAATCTTTTGACCCCATTTGTAGATTACAAGGCATCTTGTTTACAGGATTATGATTCTATGTTCAGGTTGATAATGGCATTCATAGGGTTTTGTTTTCAGATGTTTGTGATGTTTAACTCAGCTGAGGCTCTGATCACATTTGTATGATAGGTGGTATAGTACTAGTTTGAAAGGTTTGACATTTTGAGCTATATTGTGTTAAAGTGATCTCCAGGTTTTCATTTTGTATATTTGTTTGTGATCATGCTTTCATTTCTTATGGCTATATATATAGCTTTGGCTTACAAGCTGATATCATTCGGCCTCTTCTTTATTTTTTGAAAAAGGGTAATATCATGGAAATTTCTATAATGATGTCTTGAAGCATTATTCTTGGCTCAGTCTCATTTGAAAATGACTTAGAAAGAATTCATACCTATATCCGGTCCTATAATTGCTATTTCATTAGGCCTTAAGGCCGACAGTAGGTATGTTGAAATAATTATAAAGTCACTTGGAAAGTGACATGGCATCAACCCTTGGTAATAATGCCTTGTTTGGTAAGGTAGTCAGCATGTTGGAAATTCAAGGAAATTTTATAATGATTAAGGCATCGACAAAGTTGAAATGTGTTGAATTTGCAATGGTAATTATTATGTCAAACCCTTTACATGGTATTAAAATGTTTTGATTTAAAATGTTTGATGTCGCGGACTTCAAGCTTTATCAAACTCTAAAAAGGAATCGAATGCCTTTGTTTCAAATGGAAGTAAAAGGAAATTAAGGCAAGATTTGAGTTTGGTTTTAATTTTGCTAAGGGTGGAAACCCTAGCCTCTGTCGCCACCATGGAGAATGGGAAACAATCGTTTCTCTATCATTTCTATTTTGTTGTTTTCATTTTCACAGTGTATGAAAGGTTGTTGTCAGGTGGGCGCTATCAAGGAAGGAATAAGGCAGATAATGACCAGGGAATATATCAAATCTCACTGGTATTTACTTGTGTCTCTATTGCTACTCGAACAGGTATCATCATTATTTCTTTGAAGAAAGCTTTCAGTTTAAAAAACCATAAGGCAGTTACTTTATTTTGGTTCGAATCTTAAAATGCTTGTACTTACAGTTAGTTGTTTAAAATCAGAAATTGCAAGAGTGGTTTCCTACAAGGCATGACATGATTTTAGTTACTTTTATTCTTCTCATAATGGGTTGTCTAAAAATAGTGTCTATTCTTGATCATGAAGTTCATCTTGAGATGGGTTCGGTTACATGCCTATTTTCAAGTTCTTGCAGTGATTTATTTGTCTTCTTTAGTAGCATTGAAAATGTTCTTGAAGGATATTGTCCACCTCTCATTAAATTCTTGAGGGTATCTGAAATCTGGCTTGAAAGGTTTATGGTATTCTTGTATTTTATTATTGCAGATCTATTATTGTTTTCTCTAGGGTTCTGAGATCAAATACAAGATTGACACATTTCCTTTCAAGAAAGAAAGAAACCTTGGCTAAAGATTCAAAATTAAAATTATTTCATCCACCTTTCATGGGCTCTGAGGGTTTCGGTGTTATTTACTTAATATACTCATTTCTTGCTCATTCTGTCAGCAAAAATCTATTTTTGGTGTGGTCACTTCTCTGAATCTAAAAAGACACCTAGCTCAATTCGACAGAAGTTAGTAATTTTGCATATACCTCTGTTGTTGAAATATTGAATAAGGTTTTTTTATTTGTATAAGAAAAATGAGAGAGAGAAATTGTAAGAAAAAGATATGTGAAATTGAATACAGCATATTGTATGGTCTATTCTAATAGACATGTACTCTAAAATTATAAATTTGAAATACAAGAAAAACACAAGCTGACTTAAAATTAGATATTGACTATAATTTTGAAGGCTCAACTCAGAACCTTGAGGATTCTAGGTATTGTTTGTTGAGAGCGACTTGTGAGAAAAGAGAGAAACAAAGAGACCCTCTATATCATTGTATCTTCTGTAAACTGAAAAAGAGGTTGGTGCTCCTTGAAATTGGTGTTTCAAAATGAGGGGTTGGTGCTCCTTGAGTTGGTGCTAAGAAATCAGCCTATAAGGCATTGTTAAAAGTGGTTTTTTCAAATATAAGCCTAAAAGGCAACAATTTAGGAGTGGTTTTTCTACCCCATGAGGGTTTTCCACTCGACATATCTTGTGTCACTTTTCTCATCTGTGGTTCCTCTGATTTATTGTGTGAATTCTTTTTAATACAATGTTTCAGTGTCATACTTCTCATTTCAGTTATATGTGATTGCATTCAATATATGGATGAGTTAATCGTTGATAAATGAGAGCATAAATCTGTTTTGTTTCAGTTTCTGTAAAATTTGTCAAATCAGTTCATGACACTGATTCACCCCCCCTATCAATGTCTTTTTCATTCCAACAGTTGCTTCCACTCACCTAGCTTCCTTTCACATTTTGATTTGCATTTTTAGATATTATTTAATGGTTGATTGGGAACCTTGGGGGTGTTGAGTGGGTTTTATGCATATATGATATTCTTATTCCATTTTATATATGAGCTATTGTATCTTGTATATATTAGGTTTCTTGATGATTCTAGTTTATTCGGGGATGACTAGTGTCTTGTAAAGGTTTGATAATTCCACATTGGTTGGGTGGAGAGCATATGTCCTCCCATTGACATGCCATCATTGGATTTTTTAAACCTTATTATTAGAAGTGATTAATGGAATATTCTTTCCATTTTATTTTCTTTCCTTTAAGATAATTGTTGTAAAATGATTTAGTTAAAATAAAATTGTGTATCATCTTTTGTTGACGAGGTAATAAAATGCATAATAGCTTTAAATTTATAATAAATAAATTGAATTATTTTCTGTTTGAGTAAATGTGTAATGGGTGAAATAATTATATATTTATTCATTTTGAAAATAGATTTTTGAAGTAATAAATTAATTATACTCAACTTAAATCCTTTCAAAAATTCAACCATTTTAATAGTGAAGTGATAGAACCCTTAGTAGTCTTGAAAAGATAATCTCTAGGTGTATATATTGCTAAAGTAAAATATATTTTTTATATTTTTCATGACTTCATTCCTTTATTCAAATAAATAAACTAAGGTAACACACTTAAGTGTTTGTGATACTAATGTTGGGATAAACACACTCACATATATGTATTCATTTGAAAAATGAACTAGTTACCTTTTATTATATGATAAAAAATATAGTTTTGATCTACAACAAATATACATATTAAAATTAATATGAGACATATCTTAATCTTTTAGGCTTATGGAAATTTTAAAATTTATATAGATATAGGTATTTATATAATTATATATCTAAAATTAATTCATTAGAATAAATTTATATTAACTTATATATATCATATGATATGTATAAAAATTATTATATACATTAAATTATTAACATATTTTGAAATATGTATACTAGCATCATCAATTCATATAATCATAGCTACACATTTCATTATGTTTATGTATAAAACATAGTTTTAATCTTCAAGAAATATACATATTAAAATTAATATGAGGCCTATCTTAATCTTGTAGGCTTATGGAAAGTTAAATTTTATATAGATATAGGTATTTATATATTTATATATCTAAAATCAGTTCCTTAGAAGAAATTTATATTAACTTATATATATCATATGATATGTATATAAATTATTATATAAATTAAACTATTAACATATTTTAAAGTGTGTATACTAGCATCATCAATTTATATAATCATATATAGTGAGCTACACGTTTCATTATGTTTATGTATAATTTAATATTTATATAATTAAATTTTGAAACTACACATGTATGCTTTATATAAAACTTAATATTATAATGTATTAGTATATATAGTATAAGTAAAAATAAAATAGAATATTAATAGTTAAAAATAAATAATTAAAATATATTAAATGGGGCTCTAGTAAGGGGCTTGGCTCTCCCAAATCACTACCACAATGGGTTTGGGTGAATGGGATTCACCCACCCATATAAGGGATACAAACCCATATGGAAACTAAAACACCTAGAAAGGGATACAACCTTCCAGAGCATCACCTCCCCTTGTGCATCATTTCGTTGTTGTAAATAGGTATTTTCCTATATAGTCTTCTCTAGGTCCTATTTACAATGTTAAGTCCACTTAGGTCCTAGGAGGGAATCTTTCTAGTTAAGTATTAGTTGTCACTTATATTATCTAGTTGGAATTTAATTAATGCTTGTGTCCTAGGTATTTATGACTTAGTTGTCTCATGTGATATGATTAAGAAACTTGTCATGATCTTTTCTAATCATATTCCTCACCTTGCCTATATAAGCAAAGCATCATATGTAGTTGACATATTCAGTGTGGTTGTTATTTTGACATTCTTGCATCCTTAATCATAGCATGATATTTTTGTCATCTCTCTTGTGGAAGTTACATTGTCTTGCAGGTGATCTTGGGGTGTTGAGGAGTTCACCATAAACTTCTACACATTTCTAGTAAGAATAAATAAATAAACTAGTTTTATTTAGATAAAATATGTATAAATCTCTGAAATAATGGAAAAATGGGGGAGAGATGCTTTCATATGGTTTAAAACATAAAGAAAGATCCACTTTCTAGTTATCTCACTCAAGGATAACCCTAGATATCTTAATGCAAAGGTGAAAGAGATTTTTCAATAGGTTTGTCCTAGGAGTTTATTATAAACTAATGAGGGGTTCACCACCAAGTTAAGACTTGGAAAGATAAATGCAGTGCAAGATGTAATGCTTAACCCTAATATAATACAATCCTTCACTAAATGACCTAGAAAAGTATGTAAAACAAAGCAGAAAAGTGTAGGATGGAATGTGTGCTCCTAGAAACTAGAAAGATATTGAATGAGGCTCTGAAATGCTAGAAATTATAAATTTAATGTTGACTAGGACTCATATGCTAGAATTGGTGAATTGGTCCAATTAGGGTTTTCTAAAACTTCAAGGTATGAATCTAGTCTTCAAGGTCTGCTCTGTGCTTCCCAATTTATTTCTGGATCAGAAACCTCGATTTGCAACCTATAGAAGTCTTCCAAGTATCTTCAATGCAAGGTGACAACTTTCTCCAAACTTGCTCCTTAATGTGTCTTCAACATAAACCTACAAAACACACACTAATGAGAGGGAATTTTTTGCTTCATTAGTGGATAGGGGTTTTCCTTGGTCAAACCTTGTTTTGGTAATCAAACCTTGAAATGAAATGAAATAGGAACAAAGAATGATGAATGAATAAAATATGATGTTACAACTCACCAAACCCTAGCAATAAGAGGCTACAAACATGTATGAAGTGTCTCTAAAATATGTAGATCTTGAATATTGCTTGAATGTGATAGATCTTGAGTGAAATTCTAGCTTGAATCATAAAACCCTACATCATAGTTGTTAGCTCAAAAACAAACATCATGCAAAAAATATTTTACATAATACTTGATGCCTTAATAATGCTCTAAAACGCTTGATAATATTCCCTTGAAGACTCTTGAAGGCTCTTGTAAACACTCGAATTATCTTGTGAACTCAAACTTGCTATAAGGATGCTCATTCAACTTGCTAGGTGTAAAATGAGTGAAATAAACTTGTATTTATACCTAATTATGCAAGAATTCTTGAAATTACAACACTACAAGATGACATTAGATCTAAGAGGATAAAATCCCACCAAGAATTTGAATTAAATTTGATTTTGGGCCACATGGGACTCATATGCCCAAGGTGGCGTATGAGTCCCATTAGGCATAATTTATGGGACCAAATTCAAAAATTATTAGAAAGGTGTAAAACTAGGATTGGGACCCAAAACCCTAGGTGGGTCTCATACACCCAAGGTGGTGAATGAGTCCCAATCCACTAGATTTAGGCCACACAACCTAAAAAAACCTGAATTATAATTGGATATTGATTTGTATTGGGATTATCCTCGGAAAAATGCATTGAATGAGGCTTGTGGATGCAAAATAAGGCCAATTAAAGCATAAAGAATCCCAATTATTAATGGCAACCCTAGAAATGTTTGGAAGTGTGTCGCAACACTTTACAACACTTTAAATAAGGTAGGATTAATGTATATTTTGGTAAAAAAAGGTTTATTAGGTAAATTTCATTAATAAAACCTTAGAAAAGTGTGAAAGTGTGTTACAACACTTCACAACACATTAACAAGGTACCATTTAAGTTCATTAGTTCAAAAGGGCCCAAGACCTAATACAGACGTGTCAAATACATTACAACACTAAATCAAGGCAACATTAAGTTTTTTTTTGTTGGAAGAATAAAGAAGATCATCTAGTTGTGTAGACTTTGTGTTGTCATTGATGTCACCATGTTGATTGAGTCATCAGTTTGATCTGGTACTCTGAACTGGTATGAAGAACAAGTTTGCATCCTTTGGTATTTTGGTTCAGTATTTTGGTCTGCAATCCTCCTCTAGTGATCATCATTTCTCATGGTTTTGGAAAATGGTTTTTGGATGTTGGAAGCTTGTAATTTCAGAATCTTGTGTGCTCAAGTGCTCGTATGGTGAGTTGGAGTTATTTTGTTGATTGCATTTTGTTATTAGGTCTATCTCTGACCAACCTAATAAATAACTAATATTGTAACAGATTAATTTTTTTGCAGATATATGTGTGACCTATCTTTGGTCAATTCCAATGTGATATAGCATGCTACACGGTTGGATTATTTTTTTCAGAAGTTTTGCACTAACTTGGAGCCGACAATTAGTCTTTTTGGTGAATAAAGATTGCATCTAATTAGGCCAACCTAATTTATGCTTACGAATGTATTAGATATATATATTGGATTGTTTTGAGATTATTGAATTGAATTGAATGTGAAGTATAATTCAAATGGGAAGTATGATTTGAATGTGAAGTATGGTGTGAATGTTAAGGAAAGTGTGAAAAAATGATGAAGTGTGTTATGTTTGGTTATTGAGCATTAAAGGAACTGAATCTGCACTTGTTAGGTGTAACTTCATCAATTCATGTTCTAGCTATAAGCCATTTTTGTTATCGTTATCCTTTTGTAGGTAGTGAGTCCTCTTTATAAGCAGCGAGCTTTTGTATCTAGCAGTGAGCCTCTTTTTGTATCTAGTTTTGGAACTACATTATATTGTGAGTTAATCCTCATCGTGGTTTTTCCCATTCTAATTTTTCCACGTAAAATATTTTGCTGTTCATGTGTTGTGTGGTTTCATGTTCTTTTAATTTTTTTTCTCATCTTTACTGTTATATGTATTGGAGTAATTGGATGGTGTTTGTTCAATAAGTTTAAGAAGATATTGATTCAACGCCCCCTCTCAGTATCTTGGTTATTCAATAATTGGTATCAGAGATTGGTTCCTTTGAAGAATCCTAACAACTTGAGGAAGATCCTATAGTTTGAACAAATGGATGATAAAGAAGAGCTTTAGGATGCTCTTGAAGATCTTGACAAGGATGAAAATGAAAACAAAGATCTGAAAGAAAATATTGATGAGGCAAATGAATGCATCCATAAATTGAAAGAGAAATTGAAGAAATTCAAAGAAAGACATGGAGAAGTGAGTGAGAAATTAAAACAAGAAAATTAAGAGATTACCAGATTGAAGGTGCAATTTGAGGAAAAAAAGAGAATTGAAGATTGTATGAATACAGTGGTGCAAAGCAAGTTTGATGTATGCTTAAGGCTTGAACAAGAAGTATTGAGCCTGAAAGAAGATATAGAGAAATAAAAACTCTATGAAGATAGTTTCAAGAAAAGCTCCACCAATCTTGATGAATTGATTATAGGATAGAGAATTTATAAAGACAAAGGTGGTTTGGGAAATGAAGCTGGTGAAAACCATAAGATTGTGCAGACCTCAAATCCAGTGGAAAATCAAAAGACTCAAGATAAATGGAAGCAGAAAATAAATCCAAGAAAATTTGCTAGAAGACCGCCTATTAGATAGCCAAATGCTCAAAGGTACCCATATTTCAATGGTGTTTTCTTTTCATGTAATAAATTTGGTCATAGGGAAACTGAGTGCAGAAGTGGGATGAATCAGTTTTATGGATCCTTCATGATGCAGAGCAAGGGATTCACAACTCAACATGCCATTCACAACCTTTTCCTTTATTATTTCATTTTCCTCTATTTCCTTCTTCCTTCATGAATCCTTAGCCTACCAACATCTTCTCAAAAATTCCATCTTCACAAGCAAGTCTCTCCTTTCTTCCACTTCACCTTGCCTCACCTAGGTAATCAGGGTCCTTCCTCAACCTGCAAACAACCACACACACAAACCAAAAACTCTCTTTTCCTAGAGCCTTCTAGATATGATACCAATTTGATGTAGAAAAAGGTATTCACAACTCAACATGCCATTCACTTGACAAATTTCATAAAATTATTCATCTCAAACAATGATTAAGTGCATTGTAGATCACATTGGAAACATTATCATTGTAGCCCACAATTCAATGCACCAAACTACCATTTATAACTTCCAAAAAAATAATAATAAATCCAATCTATTCAGTGAGATTGAATATAACATAATTATACACTTGCCTTCTAATTTTTATGAAGATCCAATTGTGGAAAATAAATTTATTGCATTTTTCCCAAAAGTGCAAACCCTAGGTAGTGTTCAAACCTGCCCTCACAAAAATAGTCATAACTTATTCAAAACTTAATGAATTTTGATGAGACTTGAAGAAAATGAAATTATATTCACGTAGAAAGAAAATAAAATTGGTTTCAGATCCAAAATATAGACTTTACAATCTGTACCATCATAATTTTTAGACTGTAAATTCTGCAAAATATTGTTAGAATAGGCAGTCTCACCAAAATAGTAATATTTTCCACAAAATGCAATAAAATTTAATGAGACAAAATGAATTGGAAACTAGAAACAGAGATATTTCCATCCATATATGATACTCCATTATTTGAGTCCATAAAATTCCGTACAAATCACAACTTAAGCCTGAAAACATTTTAAAAATCAGAAAATGCACACCAAACTTGAGGTTGTCATTCATCAAACTTAAAAAATAATGTCTCCAACCCTCCAATTCGAGTTTTGGAGGTTGTAATTATACATTTTCCACCAAAAAAAACTATTTTAAACCAGCTTTTAATTATTTTGTTGACAAAAAACCTTAATGACACTTTTGACAAGTTGCTTGACAACTTTCTTGAGCAACGTTTACAATTTTCACAATATGGAACAACTTTAAACATTATTTGAAAAATGACTTAAAATATGACTTCCTAAGACTCAAACACCTCTAAAATGGTTTGGTAAACCTTATTATAAGACCCAATACATAAAATAGAGCAACTATTTACATATGGCCTCATGGAGGCTTGAAAGCAACTTGGTGCTCCTGCACCATACACCCCTTGAAGAAAAAACTCAAGTCCCCTGAGTTAGCATAAAATAAAGCACATGCAAAGAGAAATGAATCTTCACTATCACCTGCAATCACAAACACTTGTATCTTCATCTTAACCCATGGTTTTGTCTTCCTTGATATCATGAACACAATAAGAAAAATGTGTCTTTCTATCATCTTCTCAACATTTAGGCTCCAAAACTCCATTTCTTGTGTATAAACCTCAGTAGCATAATCTATATCTTCATTCTTATAATTAGAGTAACATATATAACCTGCATCATACTCTTGAAAACCTTCATATACATCATTAGCAAATAGATCTGCAACATCTTTATTAATAGCCTTATTATCAGCAACAACTTGATCATGAATATCAACATCAATGTTATCAACAACTTTATCATCATCAACTTGAGTATCAATACAAGGATTATTAGTAACATGAACAACCTTCTCAACTTTTTCATCAAAAACAATTTCATCAAATACTTGAGTGCCAACAACAGCCACATCATTAATCTCAACATCAACATGTTCATTAACCAACAAATAAGTTTGTTCATCTTCAAACACAATTGAAATATCATGCATCACAATTGGTAACTTATCTTGCTCAACTTGAACAATAGATTCAAACTTTACCTCTATCTCATTTTTTGCCTTATTTTGTTTTCATTGCTTCTTCATAATATTATTTAGAGGCCATCTTAACCTCTTTGACATTGGTATATTCCAACTCCTTTGTGCTTCCTTAAGAAGTTGGTGTTCTTTGGCTATTCTTTCCAACCTTTGGCTTATCTCTTCCATGACTTTCTCAAACTCTATTTGTCTCACCTTCTTTCTTTCCTTCTTTCTCATTTCCTTTTCCTCCATTTCCTTCTTCCTTCATGAATCCTCAGCCTACCAACATCTTCTCAAAAATTCCATCTTCACAAGCAAGTCTCTCCTTGCTTCCACTTCACCTTACCTCACCTAAGCAATTAGGTTCCTGTTGATGGGTGTTTTATGACCACACCAACATAGAATAAAGTGTCCAATGGTCACCCTATCCTCTCTTGATCAAAGTATTCCACATGCTAAGATTGCGTGAAATATCATGCGTTCAACTCCACGGTTCCTTATGTAGCGAATAGGCTCAGTTGGTTGATGTGAATATGATGGGTATTCCAAGGGGACTTACACAATTTGTTCAACTTTGTGAAGCAATTAAGACATGAATGATTTGATGATGATGCTCTAATTCCTAAGATAACCAAGAAAATGTTGAATTTAAAAGGGATAAGGGTAGGGATTCTAACATCTACTCCTAAAGGTGGAATACAAGCATCAACTTTAACAGGCTTTGAACTAGACTTTGCTTTGCCTCCCTTCGGACAATTTCCACAAAATCTTTGCAATCTTCAAAGGATGAGTAAGATGTTCAAATTACGACTCAGCATGTACACAGCATCATAATGATGCAAGTGGACATACGAATCACAATTTAAGTTAAGTGCCAATGCTCCAGTTGACCACGTAGGGTGAACTCACCATTAGCGAGCCTGCTAGTGGTATGGCTGAAAGAAGAATTGCTCAAGTCAAGCACTGCATTCCACAATTACCGACTACTTGCATAAAACAAAATCTACTTTACTTTATCTACTTGAATTGGAAAGATTAAAAAGCCTTGTCAACTGCTCACAATGAAAGATAGAATCACCAATCAATGAAATTATTTATATTATGAGAGTCCTCCACAACAACCTTTTACAAAAACTGTCAAAGGGAAAGCTTTTCTTTCCTTTTCAAACTAAGTTAACTTCTAACTATTCACTATATGCTCTCTACTCTCTAGCTCTGACTTAACTCTTAATCTAATAGATTAAAAATGAGGGGAGATACCCCTTTTATAGCAAGCCCATTTTAGTGGATGGCTTAGATCAATCCACCTATTCCCTAATTAGGGTTTCTGCCCTAAAAACTGCCATGGAGAAGAGTGGGTAATAAATGCATACAAGATTCACCACTCCCCTATAGGAACCATAATGAGCAATTAATGCCTATCACCATCTTCTGGAAGATCCTTGTTTAGTAGAGCATTTTCGTTGTCCCTCTCCCGAACTGCAAACTCGATCAAACGGGCTAACACTACCTCAACCTCTTGAACTAAAATCAATGGGATGTGGTTGAGTTGAAATTCTAGCACCATAACTATCTGCCCATGCCGAGTATAGGACTTTCTCCAAGCCACCAAGGCATCCTACGTGTTCTGAATTATGTTAGAGAAAGTGGAGATATTCTCAAAGTCATCCTGGACAAATGATCTCATGACTGAGAAGAAGGGAGTCAACCTATCCCTCAAGCCATCTGCAGTTATCTCTTTCGGAGCCAGCCTCCTAGCAAATATGGCCTCCAAAGTATTGAGGTTATCATCTAGAATATTATTCATTGCTTTCTTGACTCTGGCTAAATCTGCTCATGCTGTATCATGGAATCCATGTCCCATGACCACTAAGGAGTACTAGCTAGTGAAATCATATCTATCACCCTCTTGTATTATACCTCCATCCACCAAGGTGTGTAAAGGCATGTGCATCAAAGCCTCTAGACAAAGAACAGTCTTTGTCTGATAAATATGGGTCTCACTCTAGGCTTGATCCACCATATCCATGCATGCCAAAACATATGAGGCCTACCGGTAAGCATGGGTGATGTCCTCCATGAATTTCTCTATTTTAGTCTGAACATGGAAAACCCACCTATATACTTCCATCTCCATCTTCTTCAAATCTTCCAAGAAAATAACTGACTCTCTTGAAAACTCTGGCGGGAGTTCAACTGCTAGGTTCCCCTGTTCACCTGGGTGCACAAGATTTTGCACATAACCTATCAAAGTCTTGTGCTCCTTCTTCAACCTCTTATACTTTCCCTCCATATGGAGCAACTTGTCTTTCAGTGCTTGATAGGAGTTGTTCAACTCCTTAATAACTTGGTCTCCTGTAAGACAACCCAAGTCCACAGTGGTGATCACATAGTTTTCTGGCCTTTCTTCAACCTGATCACACTCTTCCCAATGGACAACAACCTGGAGGGTACGTGAGCCTAACTCATCTGTTGAAATCTTTGAAAATTTCTTGGCTCTCTTCTTTTCCGGCGGTGCACTAATTCTCTTGAGGAGTTCCTCCATCTCAACTGTCAGATCTATATCATCCTCAGGGTCCCTTCTCATTCTATCCGAAAGCCAATCCGAAACCATCTACTGTCGATTGAAAATGATGAGGGGCTTCTACTCTATTGCCTCCTCCTCACATACTTCTTCTCTAACAATACTCTTTTCGGGCTCATCAATCTCCATGAGCTGAGTATCTCCTGAACCTTGGGCCTCCTACTCCATGTTATCCTCTTCTTTCAATGCCATATCTAGTATCTGCTAGAAATGGGTATGAGCCATCATTTCCTTCTCTTCTTCTTGTTGGCCTCCTCCTCTGGGTGGACTGAAACTTAAACTATCTAACTCCCTAATATTGGGATGATCTATTTCTTCAAGTTCCCACTCTTCATTCAATTTTCCCTCTGATCAGCAAATAATTAAATTACTCTCAAACTCGAAGACTGAGTTTGTGACTGGGTGGGTGATGCTTGCTCCATCCTCAAAGGTATCAGCTGGGTCGGCACCTCATCTTGTGTTTGTGCCACTTGGGTGACTTGATTTCCTTTCTTCGTCGATAGTGGCCTTTTGATCTCCCATCAAGTTATAAGTAAGAGCAACTGATCTACTATCCAGTTTGCTTATGTGCCTATCAACCCAAGTCCTTGTGAAAGTCATCACCAGAATGGAAAGTGTGTCCAAGTCTGTGATTTTGGGCTCAGATCAATCAAGTGGTGGGCCCGGTGTATTCTTGACTGACTCATAGTCAGGTTGTATGACATTGACATCTTCGTCCACCTGATCGGGAACCAGAATGACTTCACATTCTCTGATCAACTTGAGGGGGAGCCTAGTGAACATCCTTCTTCTTATGTCAGCCTCATCCACTGCATTTGCCTATAAATCCTCTATATGATCCTTATGTCAGTACTCAACATTCTGCACTATCGGGATGTTGTTATAAGGATCAAAATCATGCCTGCCAGTATGATAGGTAAGCTGAAAAAAATGCAGCTCATCCTCAGCTTCCCAAGCTGCCTGCAAGGAGGGACACACTTCACTAAAATTCCCCATGGAGATAGGGAAATCTAGTCCCTTCTTCCTCTTCTTCTTTTGAACTTTATCATAGGCAATGAGTTTCCTAGATACTTCTAGCATTATAATCCGATCAGTGGGGTACCTTGACAACCGATATGGGTATGAGGTGAACCCCTGTAGCCTAATGTATGTGAATTTTGGAAATTTGATGAGCCAATATCCATATTCTTTGATCAATGCCTCTGCTTCCTTTGATATCCTTTGCTGCGTTCTCTGCTAAAGGGTCCTTGCAATGTGCATTGTGAATGCATCGTTCACCCGCTTGTAGTTGGCAGTGCTAGTCAAATGCAGTTGTGGGTAAGCCTCATGGATTTTGAACTATTTAGGGCCACATCCGATCAGCTCCTTATACATTATTCCCTGGTACCTTGTCATCTGAGCCAACATATACATCATGTACGAGCTCATGTAAAAGTTCTTCATCCTCCTCAGCCTCCTGAACTGTTCATCTATGTTGTTGCTAATCATCCTAGCCCAATCAACACATTCTTTTCCCTCCAAAATGATCTCGATGTAATAAAACATCCAAGGCTTGAAGATGTATGCTTGTGAACTCCCATTCACTTGGATAAGCATCCTTATCAGGTCACAGTATTCTTGTTTCACATCTTCAACAATTATTTGCTTCGAGAGCTTAATGCGGGGTGGCTTTGGCCTTTGCATCCAGACTCTATTGATTACAGTGGCACACCTTTCAAAGGAGGAGGAATACATTCTATCTGCTCTATCCTTCATTCTATATAGCATTCTTTTAGAAGTGGGAATCCCAAATGCCTCTCCAATACCATTGGGTGTGAAGTTGGCAAAAAATTTTCCAACTGGAGAGACAATAGTTCTTTGTTCCAGCTTGTAGCAATTCATGTACTCCATGGTAAGTTCTGGACACTGTATTGCTGGTGGAAAACTGGCCACTGCATAAATGCCACTTTTCATTATGTTGTGCACTGTGACTGATGGTTGATGACCTTCCAACCCATACATCCTTGATTTGAGTGCACCTAGATTAAATGAACCAAGGTTGGTTTCATTTAATCCCACCAACTTTGAAGTGATGATGGACTTCGGAAGAAATGGTTTGGCAATATTTTTGATCACTACCTATCAGGATGAACTTTCCTTGCTTGCTTCAATATTTGTAGCTCTGCCTACAACCCTACTTGTTCCTGCAACATTTTCTCTTGCCTCATCCATCTGCAAAATAAAATAGGATAAGTTAGATTGCAGATTTTTTTTAATAAAATAAAACAATCCTCGAGATGGCTGCGATATGGAGTTAGTTCTAAAAAAAAAATCCCTCAGCATAAACTTCTAACTCCAAACCTCAAACTTTTAGAATCCTCGGAGCTTAGAAAGAACTTTCAGCAATTGTACTTCTTGCTTCCGAAGAAATTTGCAGCAAACTAACAACTTTCAGCAAGTAGTTAACTTCTCCAGCATAAAATTTTGAATCCTTGACTTCAACTTGTCAACTTTCAACCTTCAACTTTCAGCAGCTAGAGGAATAAAAAGTCACCAGCAGTTACAAGAACTCAACTCTCAGCAATTAACTTTTCAACACTTCAGAAATAAAGATTTCCAACAAAATAAGAAATCTTTTGCAACTTCAGTAATTTAACTCTCAGCTCTCCAGCATAGAAGTTCAAAATTCATAACAAATTCAACTCTCAACAGCCTTGAGAAAAGAAATCTCGAGCAACTTCAAGACTTATAAAAATAAAACTCTCAACTCCACTTTCAGCAACTTTGAAAAGATTTCTTCTCACCAATATTTCTATCTCTCAAAGAATTTCTTTCACTTCTGCAATTCTCAACTTCGAAATGTGAGGAGAAATGGGAAACACGGTTGCTTAAATAATTCTTCCTAAAGAATCTTACCAATTAGTGTTGGAGTTATTTTTAGTGCCTTCATCAATTCTCCACTCTCTCCACTTAGAATCTTCCAATTTAGGTGCAGTACTGGGCTAGTCATCGGCGAATCATCATGGCATTTGCCATTAATAAAGATTCTTTCTTCTTCAAAATTTGATTTTTTTCCTCTAGCCTGCCAGTTAACTCCTGATAGTTAAACAACTTGCGAGAAAATCAGACTGACTTGCTTGAAAATTCCATTTTAAATTTCTTGCAAAGGTTAATTAAATTTAACTCATAAAATTCATGGGAGGTTTAAATTTGTTTCCAACCTGTTTAAAACACCTATTATTTAAACCATCAACTTTATGAAATTCACCTTAGATAATTTGAATCCTTATCAAAATAATTCAACCCTGTCGATTTAAAATCACTTGCTTGCTCAAATTAATCCACCCTCTGAAATTTAATTTCTGAAATTTAATTTCCTTTGGGAAAATAATCTAGGCAAAATCATTTTCCTCTCGAAATATTAAAATCTCCCTTATGAAAATAATTTTAAATTTCGCAACTATGGGTGTATTTTAAAGGGGTTCATTTAATTTTTTTATGTTACTTAACCCCTTTGAAAAAATCTCATCACTTCATCTCTAGTGGAAATTTATTTCACTTGGAAAATTTCTTGATCTCACTCTAGGCGCATTTGATCCTCTGAAATTTAATCTCATGACTTAGAAAATAAGTCCAAGTCATCTGATATCTTAGGCGCATTTCACTTAGTGAGGTTTTATTTTTCTTAGAAAATTTCTAACATTTCCTTCCTTGGGCGTATTTTGAGGGGTCTACTTTTACTTCAACACTTAGGAATAAATTTATCCCTTCAGCAACCTTGAGTGCACCCCTATGTAAGAGCTTTCATTTTTGCCTTATCTACTTCCACCTTCTGTTTGTCATGAAATTTTCACCATATGATCGTTGTTGCTTGGTGAACCTATTTTTGCATGTCACACATGTCGACCTACTATTTAGAGCCCTCCTACTATTTTTAGTAAATCCCAAAGTTGCCTGACTTTTGCAGTCCTGTTTGACTTGAAATTTGATCTGCCTGATTCTGAAGACTCAAGTGCCTTGTTCATACTTGCCTTTGGCACACACACCTGCTATTTATAGCCGTGAAATGACTTACTAAAAATAGTAAGTTCTTCGATTTTGTTCAAATTTTGCTAGCGGGTTGCCTGAATGATACTAATCTTGATGGGGTACTTCACTTTGACAATTTTTGAATTTTACCCCCTATAAAAGTGGAAACCCTAATTTTGATTTGCATGCACCTTGAATGCTCTCCATTTGACTCTGTTTTCACTGTGTGTTGTTCTGCTTGCCGAACTGAAGTGTCGAGCAACTGCCAGATTGAACCTACTAAAAATATAAACTGCCTAAAATAGTGATTAATTCACTTTCAGATGAATTTGCATGTTACAATGCTCGAGGGATCCCAAAAAACCTAGAAAAACCTAGAAAACTAGTCTAAATGCATGCACTAGCTAAAAATAGTAAGTTTATGAGACATGATCCCCTCTGCTTGCATGTCATATCATTGCAAAGCTCTCGAAAAACCCATGAGGAAAAACTTGGCATGCGTTTGAAAAGCACGTGTGAATATCCCGAAAATGGCTCCTGAAGCCTGAACTGCTAAAAATAGTGGGTTATCTGATTCTACCCAAACTTTGCGTGCAAGTATCTGAAAGTTACCTCAATGTGATGGAACTGAAAGAATTCCAAAATCTTCATAAAGAGGTCCCATATTGAGAACTTACTAAAAATGGTAAGTTGTTAGAACTTAGTGAAAATTCAGTGGGACTTTGCCTGAAGTGTTGCGATTGCAATACTAAGCTCATATTCTAATTTGATAACTCAGTTTGACCTTTAAAAAGCCTGAAGAGTGAAAACCCTAATTTAAGAGACTTAGCCAAAATTTCCAACCTAGGTCAAATGATGGGACATCCCCGAAAGGACAAAAAGACCAGAGAGAGAGACGCAAAACCAAAGCCAAAAGACAAGAAGAGAGCAAAAATTAGAGGGTCCCCATCTTGAATGGGGTGATATGTGAAAAGGTCACAACATCTGGCGACTCCATGGGAAAGTGTTGAAAAACACTTCAAAGATTAAACCTTGGCTAATCCCCTCTAACCATCATACAGAAGGATTATTACTCAAAAGGGGAGAAGAATCTAATATTGGATCAAAACACCTTCATCTGAGATCTTCTGGATGTACGTTTCTCTCATCTCTAAACTATCTTGACCCTCGATATTGACTATGATAATTTATGTAAGTACCTTAACTTCAAAAGCATCTTGGACATTGCCTCACTGCTAGTCAGGCGTCCATAGCTCTGACGAGGTTGTTGCTACAATTCTCATGAATATTGCTCCACGACCGGTCAAGCATCCATAGTCCTGGTGGAGTTATCCGTATATTCCCAAACCAATATTCAAAGTATGATATTTATTTCATTGTTCTTTCTCTTTTGATATTTTCTCTTTAGCACATTTTCTTTTCTTTCTTGATTTTCAATCAATCCCATAATTGGTTGGCGAGCAATGAAGCTACCAATGGGTTTGAGAATTACAGTGGCGGTAAAGGAAGATGTAAAATTTTCAGTTGCCGTAACCTCTCCCAAGAAATCAAAATGACTCAAAGTAGCTTGTTGGACAAATAGGACACTATGATCTTAGACTCATGTGTTAAGATACAAAAATTTGATTAACCTTCTGAGTTGAGTTTATATGAAACCGGATGATGATAAGAGGAAAACAACTTTGGCATTCTATCATTTGGACAAATACATAAAAACCCAATGGCAATAGACCAAATTGTGTAAGGGAAACATCATCACCCCCTCTGCAATGAGAAACCCAAAATCTATGTCCATTCCAAAGCCAAACCAAAACCACTTGAGCAGACAACTCAAGGGAAGAAGAACCAAAACCAAAAACCCAAAGGGAAATAAACAAAAACCGAAACCAAAAGGAAAGCAAGAAAAGAAACCTAATCAAACTATGTACAAAGTAGGTCCCAAGAGGGAACCTATGCTTGGAAATAATGCTTGAGGAATCACCCATTGACTGGCAATGGGATATCCTCCCCTGTTAGCATTTTCAACCTGAATGCATTATCTCCCAGGATCTCAAAAATTTGATATGGGCCCAACCACAATTTATCGAACTTCTCATGATCACCTTTTCTCTCATGGGCCTTGCCCCAACACAAAACTAAATTTGAAATCCTGAAGGCTTTGACCTTGGCCTGCTTGTCTAACCACCTCTTCACAACTCCTTGATGTTTGGCTAGATTTTCCAATGCTTTGTATCTCTTCTCCTCCAAATGCATCAACTGGGACAACCTGGTTTGAATTCAATCTTCTCCTTCTAGATACTCCTAAATAAATTGAAGAGTTGGGATCCTCAACTAAACTGGGAAGACGGGGTCTTTCCCATATACCAAATGATAAGGAGACATTCCTAAAGAATTCTTTGTTCTGGTTCTATTTGCCCATAAAGAAAACCTTAGTTGTGTATGCTAGTATTTGGGGTTGTTATCCAGTATTTTCTTAATAGCATTCAATAGATTCTTATTCATGGACTCTGCAAGTCCATTCCCCTGCGAATAATAATTGGACGAGAATTTTAATGCAATCCCATACTCAAATTCCCAATTCGAGAACTTCAACGATGAAAAAGTGGGGCCATTGTTGCACACCAAAGAATGAGGACATTCAAACCTTGTAATAATATTTTCTTCAAGGAACTTAATGACCACATCTGTCGTGCAAAGATTGAGAGATTGAGCCTTTGTCCACCTAGTGCAATAGTCTGTAGCTATCAAGATGTACATGTTCTATGCCGAGGAAGGTGGATTAATCATTCCAATAAAATCTAACCCCCACTTTGCGAACGACCTTACTTCAATCACTGGCTATAAGGGCATAGCTAGATTCTTCTCTTTGTATGCAGCTGTTTGACAAATATGGCAAGTTTTCACATGTTCATAAGAATATTTGAAGAGTATAGGCCAGTAATATCCAGCTCTTGAAATCTGATGCACTATGGCCATACCACCTCCATGACCTGTTCCAAATTTCTCATGAAAATGTTCCATAAGTTGCTTAGCTTCTCTCTTTCCTACACATCTTAAATAGATTCCCTCATGATTTTGCCTATATAACACTGATCCTTGTAGCATAAACCTCTGGCTCTTCATTCTTAAAGCTCTCCACTGCACTGGATTCAAATGTGAAGGAAACCTATGATTCAATAAGTAATAAATAGTGTCATCATACCATTCTCTTGGAGACACCTCTTCCAGCACGTATGTTTGTTGCACCAATCCAGGCCCTGCCATTGCAATTGTTTGTGCCAAATCTTTCCCTTAGACCAACTTCATCGGTTGTATCTCCATGTCATATTCTTGTAAATTGGTGACCCACTTGCCTCTTCTTTCTCCTAGTTCATTTTACATCAATAGTGTTTTCACTGTGGCATTTGGGACTATTGCATAGACTTCACACCTCAAGATGTACTGCCTAAATTTCTTAGCTGCTTTCACCAAAGCGTAAGCCTGTTTCTCCACATTCAGATATCTTAATTCTTCATCCTTCAATAGTGTGCTCATGAAAGCAATTGGATTTTCATCCTTTTCCTCCGTTCTCTAGGTCAATACCGCTACACAAGTGTGTTCTGAAGCAAAGGAGTATAAATAGAACGCTTGGAGTAATCCTAACTAACTAGCACTGGAGCATCCACTATTGCTTGTTTGATTTCCTCAAACACCTTCCTTGTTTGAGGGGTCCATTCAATCTTTTCATCCTTCTTCAACATTTCATTTAGTGGTCTGACAATCTCGACAAACCCAGTTATAAAATTTCTTACAAAATTTATCTTGCTAAAGAACAATCTCAATTCCTTCTGGCTCCCTGGCATACCGATCTTTGAAATTTCTTCAATACAGTCTAGGTCAATTGATATTCCCTATTCCAAAAGGACATGTCCTAACAATCTCCCTTCAGTAACCCCAAACATGCATTTCTTTGAGTTGAGGGAAATACCGAACCTCCAGCATCTCTGAAAGATCTTCCTTAAGTCCTCAACATGATCTTCTCTTTTCTTGGAAAACACAGTTAAGTCATCCATATATATAATTATGCATTTCCCAACTAGATCTTAGAAAGGAATGTCCATGGCCCATTGAAATGTGGCCCTGACATTAATCAAGCCAAAAAGAATTCTTCTGTAAGCGAAAGTCCCCTACTTGGTGGTGAAGGGCATCTTCAATCTATCTGCCTCTTCGACCATCACCTGGTTGTATCCTAAATAGTCATCCAAGAAGGAAATCATTTGGGAACCATTAACAATCTGTAACACTTCATCCAATGAGGGCAAGGGATAGTTATCCTTCTCAGATGCTCTGTTTAAATTGCATAAATCTACATACAATCTTATCTCACCATTCTTCTTTTTGACTGGAACTAGATTGGTGACCCACATTGAGTGCCTTACTGGAAAGATGATTCTGGCTAAAAGGAGCTTCTTAACCTCTCAGTAAATCAATGGTTCTAGCAGCGGGTTCACCGGCCTCTGCCTTTGTCTGAATGGTTTATTTCCTGGCTTAAATGGGATTGTGTGTGTAATCAAGGAAGTTTCATATGTCTTCAAGTCCTCGTAGCCCTAGGCTACCACATTAGAGAACTCTCTCAATTATTGCACTATTCCTTCCCTTTCTCTTGGGGTACAAACCTTACCCATAAATACATTCTTTACTTGCTCATCAGTTCCCTGGTTGACTATCTCACACTCATTCCCTTGAGTGCCTTGATTTATACTCAGTTTATCAGGATCAAAAAGTATTTCTAATTCAACCATCCCTCTAGGAATGACATTTGTCTTCAAGTTCAAGATCCCTTTGGTGTCGAACTCTACCTCCTTAGTCTCTTCTTTATCTATAATCTATGCTTCGAATACTCCGGATCTTGTCAAAAAATCCAAAATTTGTTTATCGTCGTCGAACACCTAGAAATTCTTTATGTTATTTGGAATTGAGGGTGTGGAGATCAACTCCAATATGAACTTCTTTAAACCTTCCATGGCCAATGGTTACAACAAGTTAGCCACCTGTGTGAGAGAGTTTTCCACAAGATTTTTTGATCTGTACACCTGCTTGATATTGAAGGCATCAAAGCTCTTGATCAGGTCCCAAACTCTATTCCGGTAATGGCCCAATCTTGTGTCATGACAGGCATACTACTTTCTTACCTAGCGGACCACTATGTCTGAATCCCCAAAGGCATGCATGATTTTGGCACCTTTCTCTATTGCCAGGATCAATCCATGAATCAATGATTCATATTCAATAACATTGTTGGTCCAAGAGAACTAGAGTCTATAAGCACAAAATATGCTTCTCCCATAGGGCTAATAAGTTCAAATTGTACTCCATTCCCTTTCTTGGATTTTGATCCATCAAATCTCAAAGTCCACACTTGATTCTCCATGTGACTGCTACGTGTGTTGCGATTATTCTCCTCCACTGTGGGCTTAGTTTTCTTGTCTTTTATCAATTTCTCTATGGAAGAGCTTCCTCTTTTATCAACTTCTTCAAACTCTTCTTCTAAAGAGGCCTATGGGATTTTCTTTGAATCTTGCTCTTGGCCATCTTGCACATGGCACACGTGACTTCCAAATGGAAATCCTCATGGATCCTACACCAATTGGGCATTAGCATACTACTGATAGAGGCATTCTTTCCTGATTCTATTCTTTGCTTGATACTCTTCAGCACAAAATTTCTAAAAATTTTGAGCATCCCCTCACTCTCGCTTAAGTCATCTTCAATCAATACTTCAATAAAGGAGGATTTACTTTCCAAGGGTTTTTCTTCACTCATGCTCTACAACATGAGGACTTCTTGCTTGATGGGCTTATACGAGTCAAAATCAATCTCTACAAACAATACTTCATTATTGTCACCATATTCGGTGATCATCAACCTGAGTCATGGTGTGCTCTCCACTCTTATTTGATTAGGAATTCCTCTCCAACACAACCACATATGGGAAAAGTTGGTAGCAATATACCCATTCAACTTTCGGGACCAATCCCTACTTAACAGCATGCCATAACCATCCGGTATATCCACAACAAAAATATCAATGCGACTCTAGATTCTAGGATCCGTGGCTAGCTGCATCTGTATGTCATTCAGTTCCCCAACAACAGGAACTTCTATTTTATCTAGTTGGGTCACCTTTTTGTTGGTGTGGAGTGGGATTAGACCCAACCTTTCACATACCTTCAAGGGCATGATGTTACTCGATGCTTTGGAATCAATCAAACAATTGTGTAGCATCTTTCCAAATATTCTGACAGAAACCAGAAAAGGGGTTGGTTCATCTTTCCCTTGATAGAACATGACTGGTTTCCTTTTCTCATCCGCTAAATCATTTTTCTTTTCATCTTTCCTATCTGGTTGAACTTGTCTGCTTTGAGTCTCATCTCTTGTATTCTATTTTAGCTTCGTGGCATCATCAGGTTGAGAACCTCTCTTAGTCTCAATCTTTCCTAGAGTGCCTGAAGAATTTAGTACCATGCCTTCAAAATTCTGAGATTGTTGTTATGCTTCCCAAGAACTATATGGAATTTGGGGCACACTTTGCACTACATTTGTGTTCTACGTAGGACGAGACTGTGTGACAACCTGAGGATTTCTTGGCACACTGGGTGCCTCTTGTGAAGTACTTCTCATGGTGGGAGTTTCAGTCAATGTTCCCAAAAGAGTATCTCTAACCTCCTAAACTTTCATCAACTCATAGAGTGGCAGACCGACCTTTATCTTCTTAAATTCCTCCAACACATAGGAGCTCAGTTTCTTTATATCTTCCCTGGGAGAATTCCCCTTTTGTCCACGTTCATTCTGGTAAACAGGTTGTTGGGTGATCTATGGTCCACCTCTACCTTGTGTTGTACTCTATTGTCTATACTCCGGAGAGTCCTTTGGTGCAATTGGAACATTGCTTACATTGGGATGCAGAGGCATTATAAAGTTATTCAAGGGCGTTGACGTGGTCGATGGCTCACGTTGAGGATAACCTCTTTGATACACTTTAGGGGGCCCACCTCCAGCAGTCTGGAGAGCTTGTAATTCTCTGAATCCTTCCACCAAGACACTGTTGTTAAGAGGTAGAAAACTATAGCAATCTCTGCTTAGGGGCTCATCTGGTGACGTATATGTAGCATGAGCCTCTGAAGGCACTTGAGCTTTGAGTGTCCCCACGGGACCATTTGTTGAAGCTGACAGAAACTTTTGATTAACTGATGGTAGTGTATAACTCTGGAATTTAGGCAGGAACTTGAAATCTTCTAAGATCAAGGCCTTATCATATCGGGGTGCTGAAACTATTTCATACCCCATAACTGGAGGATTCTCCATGGATTCTGTGTTCTTCACTTCTCCTCTGAAAATTTCAGCAGCTGCTTGGAACTCATGGCATTGTAGCTCATAGTGTTAACTAGTATTATGCAATCTACACCATCCTGACAAGGCAGCCTCTACCAAGTATACTTTTTTTGTAGGATGGTTCTTAGGAGGTGGTAGGTTATCCAATGGTGTAGGGACACCTCCATTATTAGGCCCCATATTCTAGGATCTCTTCTAGAATCTTGGATTATTGTTCCTATACCCATGATTGTTCTCATGACTATATCCTTGATGGGTATCTTGATGGTGATTTGGAGGATTATTGGAATATCCTCAATTAGCACCTTGATGTGCTTGATTAGTCCTTTGCATGGATTGTATCTAATTATTTTGGTTCTTGAGGTATGTTACCTCAGTTGACAACTTCTTTACTTGTTTCACTAGCTCTTTTATCTCATCCCTTTCCTCTTGAGTCTTTGTTGGTGGCACTGTGTTCTACAGATAAATAGGCTACGTTGCTGGCACTTGAGAGAAGGGTGCTCCAGGGTGGAGAACTAACTGATTTGATGGCACAGTTGCCTGGTAAGCTAGTTGTGAAACTAGATTCAATGCTGGGGTTTGTTGATTCTAGGTTTGCATTTGGCTACTTGTAGTACCTAAGCCACTGTATAATGAAGGCCTCATTGTGTTTTTCCCCATGTTTTGACTCACTTCAATAGCCTTAGCATAGGCTAAGTTCATGTTGGCTAGGGCGGGGTGAGCTTCTCTAATGAACATTGCACTTAAGGGATCCAAGGTGGCATAGTAATTATCTTGAGCATCTATGATAGTGTAAGGAGTATGTAGCCTTATGAGGGCCTTTTGAAATCTATTGGTAAATACATGGATAGGCTCCTTTTCTCGCCTTCTCACTTCCACAAATTGCCTAAACAACTCTGCGGGAGTGATAGGAATGCTAAACTTTCTAATGAAGGTTGTCTTCATCTGCTCCCATGATCTGATTAAACCAATTGGCAAATGGATGAACCAATAATGGGCCTCTTCCCCCAAAGAATATGGAAACATCTTGTAAGCTACATCTCTATATGCAATCTGCCTATTGCACAGGTGATCTTCAAACATTTTGATATGGTCCTCAACAGTGCGGTTCACATCGTGGACATGGAATTTGGAGCAAAAACTCTCCAAATTTTTTGGCATGTCATGATAGTCATTGAACCCTAGCGGAGATGGGTTGGTAACCAACCAAGTAGCACCATTGGGAGCTGGCTGAGCTATCACTTTCCTTCGCCGTTATATAGCTGCTTGAGCTGGTTGTTGTTGAACAACTGGTGTAACTTGAATTGGTTGCTGCTATTGAATAGCTACTGGCATGATATCTTGGGCTGTTCCTTATTGGGAAAACCTTGATTTGCTAGGCGGAGTTCTGAATAAACTTGAAACTTCTTCACCACTCACTGCTTCTTTGCTTGACAAAATTTCCTCACTTGAGGGAGCCTCTCTATCTGATTGAGTAACTTTATTCTTCCTTATTCTGGTAGGTAGCTCTAGTTCTACAAGTTCCTTAGATGAACTCGGTGCAGACCTCAAAATCCTCTTCAACTTGTCCAGTGACAATGAACTGATGCAATCCAGGATGAAGCCATTTTTTCTATTGGAAACGCATGGGAGCAAGTGGTTGTATTTTATTCAACAAGTCTCTTTCAATGGAAACTTGGATTTTGATAGCCTTTTCTTATTCTTCTTCTAACACAAAGCTTGTTCGCATGTACTCAGCTACACTTCTCTTTGTCCTCAACACGAGATTGTTCAACCCTGAAAGGATGTTTTCTTGATCGTCATTGAATCCCATATTTGGTTGCAACACTGGAAATATCTCTCTATGAGGTAGCACCATCTTGGTACATTATACTTTTTGTGTAATTTTGTTGCTTCACAATAGTAGTCGCCCTCCTTCTAGCGCCAATTCTATTGACGGGTGTTTTATGACCACACCAACACAAAATAAAGTGTCCAATGGTCACCCTATCCTCTCTTGATCAAAGTATTCCACATGCTAATATTGCATGAAAGATCATGCGTTCAACTCCAAGGTTCCTTATGTAGCGAATAGGCTCAGTTGGTTGATGTGAATATGTTGGGTATTCCAAGGGGACTTACACAATTTGTTCAACTTTGTGAAGCAATTAAGAGACGAATGATTTTGATGATGATGCTCTGATTCCTAAGTTAACCAGGAAAATGTTGAATTTAAAAGGGATAAGGGTAGGGATTCTAACTTCGCCTCCCTTTGGACAACTTCCACAAAATCGATGCAATCTTTAAAGGATAAGTAAGATGTTTAAATTATGACTCAACATGAACACACCATCACAATGATGCAAGTGGACATACGAATCACAATTGAAGTTAAGCGCCAATGCTCTAGTTGACCACGCAGGGCAAACTCACCATCAGCGAGCCCGCTAGTGGTATGGATGAAAGAAGACTTGCTCAAGTCAAACACTGCATTCCACAATTACTGACTACTTGCATAAAACAAAATCTACTTTACTCTATCTACTTGAATTGGAAAGATGAAAAATCCTTGTCAACTTCTCACAACGAAAGATAGAATCACCAATCAATGAAATTCTTTATATTATGAGAGTCCTCCACAACAACCTTTTACAAAAAATTTCAAAGGGAAATATTTTATTTCCTTTTCAAACTAAGTTAACTTCTAACTATTCACTATATGCTCTCTACTCTCTAGCTCTGACTTAACTCTTAATCTAATAGATTAAAAATGAGGAGGGATACCCCTTTTATAGCGAGCCCATTTTAGTGGATGACTTAGATTCAATTACAATGAAGGGCTCAGATCAAGCCACCTATTCCCTAATTAGGGTTTCTCCCCTAAAACCTGCCATGGAGAGGAGTGGGTAATAAATGCACAGAAGATTCTCCACTCCCCTGTAGGAACCATAATGAGAATTTAATGCCTATCACCATCTTCTAGAAGATCCTCATCTAGCAGAGTGTTTCCGTTGTCCCTCTCTCGAATTGCAAACTTGATCAAACGGGCTAACACTGCCTCAACCTCTTGAACTGAAATCGGTGGGATGTGGTTGAGTTGAGATTCTAGCACCATAATTAACTACCTATGCTGATTATAGGACTTTCTCCAAGCCAACATGGCATCTTGCATGTTCTGAATTATGCTGGAGAAAGTGGAGATATTCTCAAAGTCATCCTAGACAAACGATCTCATGACTAAGAAGATGGGAGTCAACCTATCCCTCAAGCCATCTGCAGAACTTATCTCTTTCATAGCCAACCTCCTAGCAAATATGGCCTTCAAAGTATTGAGGATTCCATCCAGAATATTATTCATTGCTTTCCCGACTCTTGCTGAATCCGCTCATGCTGCATCATGGAAACCATGACCCATGACCACTGAGGAGTACTAGCTGGTGAAATTGTACCTATCACCCTCCTGTATTATACCTCCATCCACCAGGGTGTGTAAAGGCATGTGCATCACAGCCTCTAGATGAAGAATAGTCTTCATTTGATAAATCTGGGTCTCACTCCAGGCTTGATCCACCATATCCATGTGTGCTAGAACATCTGAGGCCTGCCGGTAAGCATGGGCAAGGTCCTCCATGAATTTATCTATTTCAGTCTGAACATGGCCAACCCACCTATCTGCTTCCATCTCCATGTTCTTAAAATCTTCCAAGCCAACAACTGAATCTCTCAGAAACTCTGGTGGAAGTTCAACTACTGGGTTCCTCTGTTCACTTGGGCATGCAATATTCTGCACATATCCTATCAAAGTCTTGTGCTCCTTCTTCAACCTCTTATACTTTCCCTTCGTATGGAGCAACTTGTCTTTCAGAGCCTAATAGGAGTTGTTGAACGCTCCCGTAGGATGTCCCAACTCCACAGTGGTGATCATATAGTTTTCTGCCCTTTCTTCAGCTTGATCACACTCTTCCCTCAGGACAACAACCTAGAGGGTATGAGAGCCTGACTCATTTGTTGAAATATTCAAAAATTTCCTAGCTCTCTTATTTTCTTGTGGTGCACTAATTCTCCTGAGGAGTTCTTCCATCTCAACTGTCGGATCTATATCATCCTCAGGGTCCCTTCTCATTCTATCTAAAATCCAATCCAGTACCATCTGCTATGGATTGCAAATGATGAGGGGCTACTCCTCTATTGCCTCCTCCTTGCATAATTCTTCTCTAACACTACTCTTCTCAGGCTCATCAGTCTCCATGAGTTGAGTATCTCCTAACCCTTGGGCCTCCTACTTTGTGTTATCCTCTTCTTCCAATGCCATGTCTAGTATTTGCTGGAAATAGGTATCAACCACCATTTCCTACTCTTCTTCCTACTGGCCTCCTCCTCTGGGTGCACTGACACTTAAACTATCTAACTCCTTGATGTTGGGCTGATCTATTTCTTCAAGTTCCCGCTCTTCATTCAATTTTTCCCTCTGATCAGCAAATAATGAAATTACTCTCAAACTCAAAGACTGAGTTTGCTACTGCATGGGTGATGCTTGCTCCATCCTTAAAGGTATCGGCTGGGTCGGCACCTTATCTTGTGTTTCCGCTGCTTGGGCAACTTGCTTTCCTTTCTTCATCGATAGTGGACTTTGATCACCCATCAAGTTATAAGTAAGAGCAACTAATCTGCTCTTAAGTTTGCTTACGTGCCTATCAACCCAAGTCCTTTTGAAAGTCATCACCGAAATTGAAAGTGTGTCCAAGTCCATGATTTCGGGCTCGAACCAATCAGGTGGTGGGACTGGTGTATTCCTGACTGACTCATAGTCAGGTTGTATGACATTGACATCTTTGTCCACCTGATCGGGAACCAGAATGACTTCACACTCTCTGATCAACTTGAGGGGGAGCCTAGTGAACATCCTTCTTCTTATCTTAGCTTCATCCACTACATTTTCCCAAAAATCCTCTATATGAGCCTTATGTTGGTACTCAACATTCTGCACCATCAGGATGTTGTTATAAGGATCAAAATCCTGCTTGCCAGTATGATAGGTGAGATGAAAAAACTACAGCTCATCCTCAGCTTCCCGAGCTGCCTGCAAGAAGGGACACACTTCACTAGAATTCCCCATGGAGATAGGAAAATCTAGTCTCTTCTTCCTCTTCTTCTTTTGAATTTTATCATAAGAAATGAGTTTCCTAGATACTTATAGCATTATAATCCAATCAGTGGGGTACCTCGGCAACCGACATGGGTATGAGGTGAACCCCCTGCTTCTTGATGTATGTGAATTTTGGAAATTAGATGAGCCAATATCCATATTCTTTGATCAACACCTATGCTTCCTTTGATATCCTTTGTTGTGTTCTCTATTGAAGGGTCCTTGCATTGTGAATGCATCATTCACCCACTTGTAGTCGCCAGTGCTAGTCAAATGCAGTTGTGGGAAAGCCTCGTGGATTTTGAACTATTCAGGGCCACATCTGATCGGCTCCTTGTACGTTATTCCCCGGTACTTGGTCATCTGAGCCAACATATACATCACATACGAGCTCATGTAAAAGGTCTTCGTCCTCCTCAAGCTCCCGATCTATTCATCTATGTTGTTGCTAATCATCCTAGCCCAATCAACACATTCTTTTCCCTCCAAAATGATCTTGATGTAATAAAACATCCAAAGCTCGAAGATGTATCCTTGCAAACTCCCGTTCACCTGGCTAAGCATCATTATCAGGTCACAGTATTCTTGTTTCACATCTTCAATAGTTATTTCCTTTGAGAGCTTAGTGCGGGGTGGCTTTGGCCTTTGCATCCAGACTCTGTTGATTACAGTGGCATACCTTTCGAAGGAGGAGGAATACATTCTATCTGCTCTATCCTTCATTCTATATAGAATTCTTTCGGAAGTGGGAATCCAAAATTCCTCTCCAATAGCATCTGGCATGAAGTTGGAAAACATTTTTCCATCTAGAGAGACAATAGTTATTCATTTTGGCTTGTAGAAATTCGTGCACTCCATGATCAGTTTCGGACACTGTATTGCTGGTGGAAAACCGACCGCTACATAAATCCCACTTTTCATTATATTATGCGCTGTGACTGATGGTTGATGACCTCCTAGCCCATACATCCTTGATTTGAGTGCACCCAGATTAAATGAACCAAGGTTGGTGTCATTTAATCCCACCAACTTTGAAGTGATCATGGACTTCGAAAGAAATGGTTTGGCAAGATTTTTGATCACTGTCTATCGAGATGAACTTTCCTTGCTTGCTTCAATATTTGCAGCTCTACCTATAACTCTGCTTTTTCCTGCAACATTTGATCTTGCCTCAACCATCTACAAAATAAAATAGGATAAGTTAGACTGTAGACGTTTTTTAATAAAATAAAACAATCCTCGAGATGGCTACAATATGGAGCTAGTTCTAAAAATAAAATCCCTCAACATAAACTTCTAACTCCAAACCTCAAACTTTTAGAATCCTCCAAGCTTAGAAAGAACTTTCAGTAATTGTACTTCTGGCTTCCGAAGAAATTTGCAGCAAACAAACAACTTTTAGCAAGTAGTTAACTTCTCCAACATAAAATTTTGAATCCTTGACTTCAACTTGTCAACTTTCAGCCTTCAACTTTCAACAGCTAGAGGAATAAAAAGTCACCAGCAGTTACAAGAACTCAACTCTCAGCAATTAACTTTTCAGCACTTTGGAAATAAAGATCTCCAACAAAATAAGAATCTTCTGCAACTTCTAGAATTTAACTCTTAGTAGATTGAAAATAAAATCTAAGCTCTCCAGCATAGAAGTTTGAAATTCATAACAACTTCAACTTTTAGCAACCTTGAGAAAAGAAATCTCCAGCAACTTCAACACTTAGAAAAATTAAACTCTCAACTCCACTTTCAGCAACTTCGAAAAGATTTCTTCTCACCAATATTTCAATCTCTCAAAGAATTTCTTTCACTTCAGCAATTCTCAACTTCGAAATGTGAGGAGAAATGGGAAACATGGTTGCTTAAATAATTCTTCCTGAAGAATCTTGCCAATTAGTGTTGGAGTTATTTTTAGCATCTTCATCAATTCCCCACTCTCTCCACTTAGAATCTTCCAATTTAGGCGTAGTAGTGGGCTAGTTGTCCGCCAGTCATCATGGCATTTTCCATTAATAAAGATTCTTTCTTCTTCAAAATTTGATTTTTTTCCTCCAGCCTGCCAGTTAACTCCCGATAATTAAACAACTTGCGAGAAAAACACTCTGACTTGCTTGAAAATTCCATTTTAAATTTCTTGCAAAGGTTAATTAAATTTAACTCATAGAATTCATGGGAGATTTAAATCATCAACTTTATGAAATTTGCCTTAGATAATTTGAATCCTTATCAAAATAATTCAACCCTGTTGATTTAAAATCACTTGCTTGCTCAAATTAATCCACCCTCTGAAATTTAATTTCCTTTGGGAAAATAATCTAGGCAAAATAATTTTACTCTGGAAATATTAAAATCTCCCCTAGGAAAATAATTTTAAATTTCACAACTCATGGGTGTATTTTAAAGGGGTTCATTTAATTTTATTATGTTACTTAACCCCTTTGAAAACATCTCATCACTTCATCTTTAGTGGAAATTTATTTTACTTGGAAAATTTCTCGATCTCACTCTAGGCACATTTGATCCTCTGAAATTTAATCTCATGACTTAGAAAATAAGTCCAAGTCATCTGATATCTTAGGCGCATTTCACTTAGTGAGGTTTTATTTTGCTTAGAAAATTTCTAACATTTCCTTCCTTGGGCGTATTTTGAAGGGTCTACTTTTACTTCAACACTTAGGAATAAATTTATCCCTTCAGCAACCTTCAGCTCACCCCTATGTGGGAGCTTTCATTTTTGCCTTATCTACTTCCACCTTCACACGTTGGGAAAATTTCTCATGTCCTTATTCCTTGCTGGAGCTGGGCGCACTTTACCTTTGCAACTTCAAGTTGAGGGTGCATTCAAGGGTGTGAGCTTCCATTTCCAATGCTTTAGGAAAAAATTTAAATCTATCACACAAGCTGGGCACATTTTACCCAGGGATCCTTCATTTTATGTCTTAGAAACATTTCACATCACCATTCACCTTGAGGGCGCATTTTGGAGCCTCTACTTTCATTTTGACTTAGACAAATTTTGAATACCCTTCAATACTTGATGGGCACATTTTAGACGGTCTACTTCTATCCAAGGGCGCATTTGATATGTTTTGCTTTTATTTCTACCTTAGGCAATTTTCATGCTTTGGACTTATCATTACCTGTGTGGGCGCCTTTAATACCTCTAGCTTTCATTTTCCCATGCCTTAAGAATACTTTGTCTTGCCTTAGAAAATTCTCTAGTCAACTCCTCCATGGTGGGCACATTCAACAAGGCAAACTTCAATCTTACAAGCTAGGCGCATTTTCATATGGGCTCTTCCATTTACTTGCCTTAGTGTATTTTTCATCTCCACTTCAGCTTGGGCGCATTTAGCCCCTTCAACATTCATTCTCAATGCCTTAGGGGTTTTACCTTTTCAATTGAAATGGGCGCATTTTGGAGGTGATACTTTTATTTGAGGGCGCAAATGGCATGTGGAGCTTTTAGTTTCATACTTAGGCATTTTCCCATGCTTGAGATGGGCGCATTAAACATGGGCTCCTTTCATTCTATGCCTTAGAATTTTCATTGTTTTTCATTGGGCAAATCTTGAAGGGGATACTTCCATGCTAGGGTGCAAATGGCATGTTGAACTTTGATTTCATGCCTTCGGCACTTTTTCACTTAACCTCTTCTTCCTTTGGGCGCCTTTTAGCTAGCTTACTTTCATTTGAGGGCGCATTTACATGGTGATGCTTTCATTCTATGCCTTGGATTTTTCAAGGTCCTCATCAACTTGAGTTGGGCGCATTTTGGCATGTTCACTTTGATTTTCAATGACTTAGAAAAATTTCAAGTCGTTTCACCAATTTCTTCAAGGTGAGGGTGTATTTTGAAGGTGAAGCCTCTGTTTTATACTTGAAATATTGACCTTGTCAGCACGTCACCACCTTCTATTTATAGTAAGTCCTTGATTTTCTGACTTCTGCAACTCCGTTTGTCATGAAATTTTCACCATATGATCCTCGTTGCTTAGTGAACCTATTTTTGCATGTCACACATGTCGACCTGCTATTTATAGCCCTCCTACTATTTTTAGTAAATCCCAAAGTTGCTTGACTTCTGCAGCCCTATTTGACTTGAAATTTTCTCTACTTGATTTTGATCACTCAAGTGCCTTGTTCGTACCTGCCTTTGGCACACACACATCTGCTATTTATAGCCATGAAATGACTTACTAAAAATAGTAAGTTCTTCGATTTTGTTCAAATTTTGCCAGCAGGTTGCCTGAATGATATTGATCTTGATGGGGTACTTCACTTTGACAATTTCTGAATTTTACCCCCTATAAAAGTGGAAACCCTAATTTTGACTTGCATGTGCCCTGAATGGTCTCCGTTTGACTCTGTTTTTGTTATGTGTTGTTCTGCTTGCTGAACTGAAGTGTCGAGAGACTGCCGAAGTGAACCTACTACAAATAGAAACTACCTAAAATAATGATTAATTCACTGTCGGATGAATTTTCATGTTACAACACCCGACGGATCTCAAAAAACCCAAAAAAACCCAGAAAACTAGTCTGCATGCATGCACTGGCTAAAAATAGTAAGTTTCCGAGACATGTTCCCCTCTGCTTTCATGTCATATCATTGCAAAGCTCTCGAAAAACCCATGAGGAAAAACTTGACATGTGTTTGAAAAGCACATGTGAAAATCCTGAAAAATGGCTCCTAAAGCCTGAACTGCTAAAAATAGCAGGTTGTCTGATTCTACCCGAACTTTGCGTGCAAGTATCTGAAAGTTACCTCAATGTGATGAAACTGACAGAATTCCAAAATCTTTATAAAAGGGTCTGAGATTGAGCACTTACTAAAAATAGTAAGTTGTTAGAACTGAGTGAAAATTTAGTGAGACTCTGCCTAAAGCATTGCAATTGCAATACTAAGCTCAGATTCCAATTTGATAACTCAGTTTGAGCTTTAAAAAGCCTGAAGAGTGAAAACCCTAATTTCAGAGACTTAGCCAAAATTTCCAACCTAGGTCAAACGATGGAACATCCCCAAAAGGATGGAAAGACCAGAGAGAGAGAGATGCAAAACCAAAGCCAAAAGACCAGAAGGGAGAAAAAATTAGGGGGTCCCCATCTTGAATGGGGTGATGTGTGAAAAGGTCACAACAATTTCTTCCTCAACCTGCAGACAACCACACACACAAACCACAAACTCTCTTTTCCCAGAGCCTTCTAGCTCTGATACCAATTTTATGCAAATCAAGGGATTCACAACTCAACATGACATTCACTTGACAAATTTCATAAAATTATTCATCTCAAACAATGATTAAGTGCATTCTAGATCACATTGGAAACATTCTCATGGTAGCCCACAATTCAATGCACCAAACTACCTTTTATAACTTCCACAAAAATAATAAAAAATCCAATCTCTTCAATGAGATTGAATATAACATAATTATACACTTCACTTACAATTTTTACGAAGGTCCAACAATGGAAAACAAATTTATTGCATTTTTCCCAAAACTGCAAACCCTAGGCAGTGTTCAAACCTACCCTCACAAAAATGGTCATAACTTATTCAAAACTTAATGAATTTTGATGAGACTTGAAGAAAATGAAATTATATTCACGTAGAAAGAAAATACAACTGGTTTTAGATCCAAAATATAGACTTTACCATCCATAACATCACATTTTTTAGACTGTAAATTCTGGAAAATATTGTTAGAATAGGCAATCTCACCAAAATAGTCATATCTTCCACAAAACTCAATAAAATTTAATAAGACAAAAATAATTGGAAACTAGGAATAGAGATGTTTCCATACATATATGATAATTTATTATTTGAATCCATAACATGCCATACAAAACACAACTTCAGCCTAAAAAACATTGTAAAAATCAGAAAATGCACACCAAACTTGAGGTTGTCATTCATCAAACTTAAAAAATAATGTCTCAAACCCCCCAATTCCAGTTTTGGAGGTTGTAATTATACATTTAAAACCAAAAAAAACTATTTTTAACCACCTTTTAATTATTATTTTGACAAAAAACCTTAATGACACTTTTGACAAGTTGCTTGACAACTTTCTTGAGCAACTTTTACAATTTTTACAATATGGAACAACTTTAAACATTATTTGACAAATGACTTCAAATATGACTTACTAAGACTCAAACACCTATAAAATGGTTGGATAAACCTTATTATAAGACCCAATACATAAAATAGAGAAACTATTTACAAATGGCCTCATGGAGGCTTGAAAGCAACTTGGTGCTCCTACATCACTTCCTTAGACAATGTTATGCATGCAAGAAAGTTGGACATAGAGCTACTAAATGTAGATATCAAGTGATGATTATTATTCGAGTGATGATGAATAGGTTTAATGGAGGTAGAATGAATCAATATTTTTCTTGCTACTGCTATACATACAACAAGTTTGGACACAAAGAAAATCAATGCAAATCAAGGGTTAGTGGAGGTAAAACAAATTAGAGAAATGCTGTCTACTACAATTGAAACAAACCGGGACATATTTCAAGAGTTTGCAAAAGTAAAAAGGGAAAGTAGTCTACTTCGTTAAAGAAGAATGAACCTGTGAAGAGAATTGAGAAGAATGAGGTTAAGCAAGAAATGAACAAGATATGGAAGAAGAAAGAAGAGACAAATATTATTCATGTGTCTGTGCCCTCATCCAATGTAGATAATTCCTTTGGGAATCAGACCTAGCATGGTCTTAGGGGGAGTAATAAAAAAAAATTGTTCAAACCTCCTAGATATATGGCATGTCAGATGCTAGTACGAGGATATGTTGTAAGGAATGAATAGGAAAAGGTTGTACAAAATAAATCGAAAGGAAAATTAGGGTTTCTTAGTGCAGTGAAGAAGAGTTTTTATCAGATTTTTGAAACCTATCGCATTTAATACGAATTAGGGTAGCGTGATGGTGTATAAAGCAAAATTCATGTCATTTTTTATCACTTGTGCAATTAAAGAGTTTTAAGAATGATTTGGAGAAATCTTCAAGCGATCCTAAAGTGATTTGAGGTGATGATAAGGAAATCTAGAGAAATCATTATGAATAACCAAGATTAAAAGATAGAAGTGTTCAAGATCATCTCTCCCAGTTTAAAAAAAAAAGGGAAAAGGAAGAAGTTTTGTTGAACAAGAAAGAGTTTGAAGAAGATAAGCATGACAATGGAATCTGTTAACAGAGGATCAAGCGCAAATATCCTGCTAAGGCTGAAAGGAGTTGAGTTGGAAGAGTTTGATCAGCGAAAGATGAAGGAAATGGAACTAGGGTTGAAGAAAAATGAATTTTAGAACATAAAAACTCTAGGTATGGATTTATGGGGATAATTTCCTTAGTTTGTAGATAAAGAATCCATCTTTTTCCTATTGATTCAATTCAAGGATGGAAACATTATTTTGGACAAACCCTAACCGATCACGAAGGGGAAAATTGAAGCTATTACTAGGTTGTGCAGTGTTGGTGACCTCCCTAGGAAGACAATAGTGAAATATAGAGACATGGAGGAAATTACTAGCATCGAAAAAGACCCCCAAGCTCTACTGACAAATACCATTTTTGATCCTACAGTATGGTATGTCACCTACGACATCACTTATAAAATCTATTTTAGAAATTGTTAAGGTTATACTTTAGCTATTGTTGTATATCTTGCACATAAAATGGTGAAGGAAAACAAATAGTTTGATTTTTGTAGCCTAATTATGGAAAAACTAATTAAGAATATACGAATGTATCCTTTTTGATTTGGGTCTTTGCTTATATTTTTGGTATTTTACTTTCTAAGTTCATTATCGGCAAGAGAGAATGTTAAGTGGGAATCTGGCATACCTGTCAGAAAGCAAGTTTATAGGTATTTGGAATGTATGGAGGATAAAGCAAGTGCATGCAAAGTCTATTTCTTATCCTTGTAGAAGGATCTATGCTCCGGTGTGATAGTTTCTAGTGCTATGCCCAACAGTTAGTTTGAGGAGGGTTCCTCCTCTGGTAAGAAGGAACTAGAAGTTGTTATTGGTGGTTCCCCTCTAGAACCTAAAAAGAGGAAAGTTAACACAGAAGATGTGATCACTATCTCGGAAGAATAGGAGAACGAAGAAGAATCTCTACCTGGATCTAAATATTTTGATCTAGATGATATTCAAATGATGTTAGATAAAGGTGATATGAAGAAGATTGGTGAAATGTGGTGTGCCTTCCCTCCGATGGATAGGCTTAAAACTGATGATGCTTTGTTTGAGTATCTGGTGAAGAAGGGTATTGATATTTCAGATGTTTCTAACTTATTACCAGATAATCTAGTAGAAGTTGTTGAAGAAATAATATTGCTGGAATGACTTGAAGGACATAAGTTTGAAGCTATGGTTGAGAGAAGATGTGTCAAAGCTAAACAAAAGTTATTCAAAAATGTTGGTGAGACAAGAGAATGCATTAAGGAGATGTTTGAAATCTACAAGTATTGTCTCCAGTGCCTTACAGTTGTCGATAATTTTAGAAGCAAAATTGAAGCCATTGAATCTGAGATGAATAGTCTTGGAAAGAGTTTTGATTTCTTCAAAGACAAATATGGAAAAAAGAGAATAAGAGTTGGAGAGTTGGAAGTGGAGGTGTTGAATATTCAGAGATAGAGGGAAGATGTGGTTAGAACTTTCTTGTTAGTCAAAGATATTTTTGAGGTCAGATTGGATCATCTCTCTCGAATACTTTTTGATGTAGCAGATTGTGAACGAAAATGCCTATCTCTAGATTGTTCATCCTCATTTACGCTATTGACTTTGTTGGATAGAATGTGTACCAGAATGGATTCTAGAGTGGTAGGTTGGAAGAGGATTCTTCCAACTGCGAGAGAAAGGTACAAGAAATTTTTTTAGGTGAAAAGTGTTATTTTTACTTGAGTTTATAAATGTTCAAATTTTGGCCCTTTTTCTTTTGATGGAAAAAAGGGGGACAAAAATGAAAACAAAAAACAAAAAAAAGAAGAGATACTGAATTACTAGACAAAGGAGGAGTTTTGGAGTATTGGTGTTTGCAGCTTTGGAGTTGGAGTTTCTTTGTTCAAAATGGGGAGTTAGAATTTATTTGTACATACATTGTCACCATGTACATACATTTACATCCTATTTTTGGTCCTCCTTTTTCCTTGATGACAAAGGAAGAGAGATTGTCATGTAGAAAGGGGAGTGTGAAGTGAAAAGAATGAAGAACTATGTGAAGGTTTATACATTCCTTTGGCACATGTTTCCATCAATGACAAAGGAGGAGATTGTTGGAAGAACGAAGAATATTGTCTATTTGTGTAGACTTTGTGTTGTCATTGATGTCACCATGTTGATTGAGCCATTGGTTTGATCTAGTACTTTGAACCAATATGAAGAACAAGTTTACATCCTCTAGTATTTTGGTCTGCAATCCTCCTCTAGTGATACTCGTTGCTCACGGTTTTCGGAAATGAATTTTGGATGTTGGAATCTTGTAAGTTTAGAATCTTATGTGCTCATGCGCTCGTATGGTGAGTTGGAATTATTACATTGATTGCATTTAGTTATTAGGTCTATCTGTGGATGACCTAATGAATAACTGATATTGTAACGAATTAATTTTTGTTGTGGATATATGTGTGAACTATCTTTGGTCCATGATGATGTGATATAAAATGGTACATGGTTGGATTATTTTTTGGAGAAGTTTTTCACTAACTTGGAGACAATAGTTAGTCTTTTTGGTGAATAAAGATTGCATCTAATTAGGCCGACCTAATTGATGCTAGCAGATGTATTAGATATATATATTAATGTTTTTGAGATTGTTGAATTGAATTGAATGTGAAGTATAATTTGAATGGGAAGTACGATTCGAATGTGAAGTATGGTGCAAATGTGAAGAAAATTGTGTGAAAATGATGAAGTGTGTTAAGTCTATTTATTGAGCATTAAAGGAACTGAATATGTACTTGTTAGGTGTAACTTCATCACTTCATGTTTTGGCTGTAAGAATTTTTTGTTATTGTAATCCTTTTGTAGGTAGTGAGCCTCCTTGCTTGGACAGTGAGTCCTCTTTGTAAGAAGTGAGCTTTTTTATCTAGCAGTGAGCCTCTTTTTGTATCTAGTTTTGGAACTACATTATATCGTGAGTTAATCCTCATCATGACTTTTCCTAATCTAGGTTTTCCATGTAAAAAAATTCGGTGTTCATGTGTTGTGTGGTTTCATGTTCTATTAATGCTATTTCTCATCTTTATTTTTATATGCATTGGAGTGATTGGATGGTGTTTGTTCAATAAGTTTAAGAAGATACGGATTCACCCCCCCTCTTAGTATCTTGGGTATTCAACAAGTTTAACAAGGAGGTCCCAAACAAGCAAGAAAAAGTCAAAGGGATAGCTTTTTTGTTTCCACATTTAGCCCCCACTTTATTGAGAGGTGTAGTGTAGGAATGCATACCCTTGCATTTTCACACTTGTTTAGGCTCGCCTTGCTTTATTTATCCCTATTTATGTCTTAATTGGTCCAATTTTGTATCCAAAGACCCAATAAGCTATATCTTTTTTTGGCTAATCTCGACAAACATCAATGGATAAATGATAATTTAATGATTCTATTTGAGTGTCCCTAATTTTTGGGTCAGGACTAAGATGCCACCTAGGGCGTATTTTTCCCCCAGAGGTCTTGGGACCCTAATTTCAAAGGAACCTTAAATGGGCCCCTTTTTGGAGTCTATGCTCCAATTTCTTAGCCTTGGGACTAAGATTCCACCTAGGGAATCTTAGTTCCCCTTAAGCATTTTTTAGGATTTAATTTCAAATTTTGGTGGGATTTAGCCTCCTTTATTTAATGAATTCATGTGTCAACTTTTTGTGGTGTAATTTTGGGATATTAAGCATGGATAAGTATAAATACAAGGCTCATTCATTAATTTTCAATCCAAGTCTTTTGTGAGAGCATTCCTAATAGCATAATTGAGTTCACAAGAGCATTCAAGAGCAACTCTTCAAGCATTTGGAGCCATAATCAAGATTCAAGAATCATATCAAGGATATTCTTGCATCATGTGTGTTATTGTGCTAGCATTGTGATGTAGGGTTTATGATTCAAGCAAGTGTTTCATTTAGGATCAACATCATTCAAGCAAGAGTCAAGAGCCACATCCATTGCAACCATTTCAAGCATATTTGTAGCACCTTATTATAAGGGTTTGGTGAGTTGCAACATAGTATTTTCTTCATTCATCATTTCCCTTTATTTCATTTCATTCCAAGGTTTAATTACCAACAAGGGGTTCGACCAAGGAAAAGCCCCATTTACTAACAATCAACAAGTTTTTACTCTCTTGTGTGTTTGTGTTTTTAGATTTAGGTTGAAGATTTGAACATAATTTAAAGTGAAAAATTGTAAAGTTGCAAAGTTGCATTAAAAAGTTGTCATCTTCATAGAAACTCACCTTCAGGCCAGATTTGGAAGTTTAAGGACTTGAGATCCGAAAAGAAGGAAGAACAAACCTTGAGCCTTAGGATGACATTCAAAGATTTCAAAATTCCAAATGGGACTAAGTCGCCACCTAGGGCATCTTAGTCCTCTCGAGGATATGTTTTAGAGATTCTTTCATATCCAGTTTCGGCATCTGAAGATTTTGTATTTGCTTCGAAAAACTACAGTGGGACTAAGTCAATAGTAAAGGATTCTTAGTCCTCCATATCAATTTTTGACAGCTTATTTGCATTTCTAGAATCCTTGTTACATTTTTAGAACTCCCAAGTAAACATACCGTAACTTGTTGCATAATTTCATCATTTTCATCCTTTATTTAGCTTGCATAACTAGGTTTAGTGAGTTGAATGCTTATTTTTATTTTCCAAAAATTTGCTTGGTGATGAACCCCTCAAAGCCTAAAATAACCCTTCTTAGGTTTTCCTTGTTGAGAATTGACTCACCTTGGATGTTGATAGTCAATCCATTTAGGATTCCTAGGACATTATTGAATGACCTAAGGAGAATAAGTGGACACTTTCACCCACTCTATATTTTTATTATTCATTTTGTTCAATCCAACATCTTTGAGCATTTATTTTCTAATTTGGAGTTCATTAAGGTCCTATATCTAGGTTGCACTCATTCTTGCATTAGTGAAATTGCATCTAGGGTTTCTGATATTTAGTGAAAGTGCATATAGTTTGCATTTTTCCTTTCTTGCATCAACTTATTTCATCGAAAAACTAAAAAGTGCATTGTTATTCATCCTTTTTGCATTTAAGAAGATTGTTATTACATTCAAAACTAAAAAAAAATGCATTCAATTGCTTGTCATTAGTCACTTTTTCTTGCATTCATTGGCATAGTTTTCTATTTATAAACATCAGGTCCTTGAGTAGGCAACTTGGGAACATTGTTATCAATCTAGATTTTGTTGTTTTTCTTAAAAAATCCTTATTGGCATCTTAGTCCCTCTCTAGGTTTTTACATCAAAATCCTATCTAAGTTGATTGCATTTCATTCTAGTTTTTGGAACCTTCAAATTTCATCAGAAGGACCAAGAGACCCTTGTTGGTGTCCTAGTCCCTATGGAGTTTGAAGTTACAATTTTTAGGGTTTAAATCTTCTTTTCTATGCTTATGTTTGTTGTAGTCACTTTCCTATTTCAGTTTTCTAATTTTTTGCTTCATCAGATTTAGTGAATATAGATTAATTTGTCTTCATTCACTGCATTATCAACTTTCAAAATGGCATTTACAACATCTGATTTTTAGTCTAATGCATAGTTTAATCAACAAATTACCTTGTTTTAGGTCTAAAAAATGAAAAATGTTTCATTTCCTAGAACTTTATATAATATGGATAAAAGCACTTTTCACTTTTGCATATACAATGTTTACATTCATAAAACTTTGCATGAGTTTGATAAAAGTGCTTTTCATTTTTGGATATACATTTTTTGCATTCTTCAAGTTTTTGATACATTGGATAAAAGTGTTTTTCATCTTTGGATATACATTGTTTACATTATTAAAGAATTGCATGAGATGGTTAAAAGTGTTTTTCATTTTTGGTCAAAAAATGTTAGTACCTTACCTTTCTAGAAATGCTAAGAAAAAGTTCATATCCATTCCCTATGAGAGTGTTCTAGTGAAAGAGAAAACAACCTTGGACAATCCTAACAATTATATTCATTCTTCTCCTAATATCTCTCATGTTTGTGAAGAAGATATTTTTGTGTTAGAAGAATCAATCAATGAGATTTTTGAGAATCCTAGTTGTTTCTATCCTTCTACCTCTCTTATTAGGCAAGACATTGATGAACAAGAAGAAAAAACCATGGGTAATCATGATGACCACATAACACAACAAGAGAACATTGAAACTTCAACTAGTCTGCATTAATCCTCCAACATTTTCACCTCTTGTGATGAAAGCGTAAGTGAAGATATGTTGGTGTTGGATGATAAAAACTTTAAGATCTATGAAAACCCTCTTTATGATCCTTCCCCTACTTATCCTATTTTGGAAGACATTATAGGACAAAGGAATGTAATTACAGATAATTATGATAAACACTTTTGTTCTTCTCCTAGTATCTCTCCTAGTTGTGAGGAAGATGCCTTGGTGTTAGAAAATACAACCAATTAAATTCACAAGGAAAATATTCTTGAACAAGATAATGACATCATTGATTGTTCCCCTATTTGTGATCAAGTCATTTTCAAAGAACCAATGCTTGAATGTCAAGAACATTTGGTTTATAGTTCTCCAAACAAATCTCTTACTAGGGAAGATATCACAATGGAATAAATTGAGAACATTGACAATAATATTTCCTTAGATAAAGATGATGAAGTGGCATTAGAATCCTCTTCACTAATAAACCATGAAAATAACGATAATTCTTCTAAGGTTATGCACATTAGATACCCCTTGGAGTACTCTCTTGAACCTAAACTTATCATTTATCCAACCCCTCAAAAACCACAAGTTCAAAACAAAACCGCCCTTATCCTATGAACCACCTAAGAATAATGTTTCACAACAACTGAGTTAGAATATCATTTCTCATACATACAACACTAGGAATAATCTGAAACCAAAAAAAACACCTTCAACAACCTTACCTTGCCTAATCCCATTTTTCCTAGTGCTCCTCATTTTCCCTCACATAGTGGGAAGGAGTATGACCTTGTTGAACAACTTAAGAATACTCATACAAAGATATCCCTAAGGAACCTAATTCAAAATTCACCTAATTATCACACTATGCTTCAAACCACCTTACAACAAGTTCCCATCACTTTTGTTCTTCTCCTAGTTGCGAGGAAGATGCCTTGGTGTTAGAAAATACAAATAATTAAATTCACGAGGAAAATATTCTTGAACAAGATAATGACATCATTGATAAGTAAGACAATTCAACCATTGATTGTTCCCCTACTTGCAATGAAGTCATTTTCAAAGAACCAATGATTGAATGTCAAGAACATTTGGTTTATAGTTCTCCAAACGAATCTCTTACTAGGGAAGATATCACAGTGGAATAAATTGAGAACATTGACAATAATATTTCCTTAGATAAAGATGATGAAGTGGCATTTGAATCCTCTTCACTAATAAACCATGAAAATAACGATAAATCTTTTGAGGTTATGCACATTAGATATGCCTTGGAGTACTCTCTCGAGCCTAAACTTATCATTTATCCAACCCCTCAAAAACCACAAGTTCAAAACAAACCCGCCCTTATCCTCGAACCACCTAAGAATAATGTTTCACAACAACCGAGTTAAAATATCATTTCTCATACATACAACACTAGGAATAATTTTAAACCAAAAAAAACACCTTCAACAACCTTACCTTTGCCTAATCCCATCACTTCTATGACATAGCAGCCGTGATTCAAGGAATAAATGCTGACATTGTTTTCCACCAAAGTGAGTTCCTTCCTTTGGAAGTACAAAAACAACATGATGCTTTCATGATCATAGCTCAATACAATAGCACATGGATAAAACAAACCCTTGTTGACAATGTCTTAGCCTTAAATGTGTGTAGTTCAAACCTTTTGGATAAGCTTGGTGTTGATAAATCAAAATTCCTACCCACCTCTTTATCTACTAATATCTTTGATAACATACGAAAACAACTACTTGGTGTAATCACTTTACCTATTAAAGCTGGAAATGCTAGATTAGAAAACCAATCCATGTTATGCCTCATGAACTTTCATATAATTTTATTTTATGCAGACTGTGCATTCATGCAATGAATGGGGTGCCTTCCACTCTTCATCATAAAATGAAGTATGTATACAACAAAAAAGTGTACACACTTGAAGCTAACCCTGAACCAAATAGTTGTTTGAACATTGAGAAAAAAAAAGAACATCCTTTAAACACATTGACACCAACTACACAAGTGAAACCCATGCAAGAACAACAAAAAGATAGATGCCCTAAACCCTTCAAAATGATATTGCTAGTTGAATAAAAATTCATGGGAGAATACAAGATCATAAAAAAAGACTCTAACAAGGGCAAAGGAAAGGTCATAATGTCAACACAAAATTTGGAAGACCATTCAAAAGCATCCACCTCAACCACTTTATAAGAAAAAGAAAATTATATGATAAATTTTAATGAGATAGACTATCAACAACTGTTGAATCCTAAAGAAATGAAAAATATTTATGGAAAAGGTTATGAGCTCATGAAATAACTTGGATATAGTGGAAAACGATGTGGTGCTAGAGAACAAGGTATTTGTAACCCTATAGAGCCTCACATGCAAGAAAAAACTCATGGTCTTGGTTATTTTCCTATGATAGAAATAAAACCATCAAAAAAACCATTTACCCAATATCAACACTCTTACAAAAGAATCCTCTAAACCAACTTTAATAATAGTCCATCCTGAATTGATAGAAACTAGTGGTCTTGATTGTTATCATTTGCAAGAAACAAAGAAATCCTTTCTTGACATCAATTTCATCATGCAAAACACTTAAAATTCAAATTCCATAGATTTTACATCTTCCTTTCAAGAAGAGAACAAAATATCACAATCTAAAGAGTCTTGTGTAGGCATGACACCTTGTGCTAAGAAAGAGATATCTTTGCCACAAAATAATGAAGCACCCTCTACTTTTGATCAAGAAAGTATTTTTTTGAGACTCCTCCAAGATCATTTGATATCTCTCCCTCTAAGAACATGAAATAAATTCTACTACAAACATTCATTTTGTGCATATCATAGAGTTCATGGTCATTCTACCAATGAATGTAAGGCTTTAAGTGATAAAATTCAACATCTTAAGGAGTGTGGTGCTCTTTCTTGTGTTGAATCACCTAATTCCTCTAATTGATACTGATTTTTGCATGAGCATATTTATCATCAATCATCTTGATTTTTGCATGAGCATATTTATCATCAATCATCTTGGGTCATACTTGTCTTGCACTAAGTGGGGGCAAGGGGTTAGATAGCCTTGTCCTCATATGTCACTTGTCGTTGTCTCTTTTGGCTATTTGATCACCTTTCATGTACATATAAGAGCAAGCTTGGGATGTGGATGACATGCCTTAAGTTGGCTCACATGTGACATATGTATTCTTGATGTAGCTTATTGGAAACATATGACTTGGAAGATGGCTTAAGATCTCATGTCTTCTTATACTTTAAAGAAATTTCTCACAGCAATGGTGTTAGCAACAACTTAAAACTGGGGGCATACATTGACAGTCATGTTTCGTTGTGAGATTTTATTTTTTCTTTTGATGTGTCCTTTTCTTGGTGGTTTCATTGTGTTTGATTTCCTCTAAGAGCATGATACTTCTTTGAATTTTCCTCTCTTGGAGAAATTAGGCACAATGTTCCCTAAGATGATACCTTACATGAACTAAGAAAAATCCCTTCAAACATTCCTCTTTCTTGTTGTGTTGCATTTTGTACTTTATTAAAGTCATTGAGGTATGGATTTGATATTTTTTCCTCTGGGTTCACCCAATGAACAACTAGCTTCACTAGCCCTTGTGAGCATGCATTTTTGTACCTTATTAAAGTCATGGAGGTATGGATTTGATATGATCCCTTGGGGATTACCTACTGAACAACTAGCTTCACTAGCCCTTGTGAGCATGCATTTTCTTTTTGTCAGTATAGTCATGTGGGTATGAATTTGATATGGACCTCTTGGGGCTTACCTAGGGAATAACTAGCTTCACTAGCCCTTGTGAGAATGTGTTTTGTTTGCATAGTAGACAGTTCATTCCTATTGTAAACCTATTTGGACAAACATCCTAGACCCAATCCTCTACGTTGGATGACTAGTCAAAGCTTGATCCATTGCATTTTTCATTTTAATTTTTCCTTTTTCCTTTTCCTATCTTCAAAGGTGTATGTTTGTGATCCGGTTATGGATTTATGTATCATCCACAAGTTTTTTCTTTTGTTCCTATGTTGGTTTGTCATAGGATGCTGATCCTGGGGGCTTAACCACCCTCTTGGTTATTTTCATCCTATATTACTAACATTTGTACATTTGAACTCCTCTTGTTTGCGTGTTTGACTACTTTAGTGTGAGTTTCAAGAAAGTTCATCCTCTCACTAAAGTGGGGGCTAAATGTAGTGTAGTAAAATGCATGCCCTTGCATTTTCACAATTGCTTGGGTCTTCCTTGCTTTATTTATCCCTATTTATATCTTAATTCATCCTATTTTGCATCCACAAGCCTAATAAGCTATATCTTTTTCTAGCTAATCCTAAAAAATCAATGGATAAATGATAATTTAATGATTTTGTCGGAGTGTCCCTAATTTTTGGGTCAGGACTAAGATTCTAGCTAGGGCGTCTTTGTCCCCCAGAGGTCTTGGGACCCTGATTTCAAAGGCACCTTAAATGGGCCCATTTTTGGAGTCTATGCCCCAAGTTTTTGGCCTTGGGACTAAGATGCCACCTAGGGTGTCTTAGTCCCCCTTAAGCTTTTTTTGAGATTTAATTCCAAATTCTTGTGGGATTTAGCCTCCTTTATTTAATGAATTCATGTGTTGGCTTGTTGTGGTGTAATTTTAGGATATTAAGCATGGATAAGTATAAATAAAAGGCTCACTCATTCATTTTCAATATATCTTTTGTGAGAGCATTCCTAATAGCATAATTGAGTTCATAAGAGTATTCAAGAGCAACTCTTCAAGCATTTGGAGCCATCATCAAGATTCAAGCATCATATCAAGGATATTCTTGGATCATGTTTATTATTGTGCTAACAATTATGATGTAGGGTTTATGATTCAAGCAAGTGTTTTATTCAAGATAAACATCATTCAAGCAAGATTCAAGAGCCACATCCATTGCATCCATTTCAAGCATATTTTCAGCACCCTATTACAAGGGTTTGGTGAGTTGCAACATAGTATTTTTTTCATTCATCATTTCCCTTTATTTCATTTCATTTCAAGGTTTAATTACCAACAAGGGGTTTGACCAAGGCAAACCCCCATTTAATAACAATAAACAAGTTTTTCCTCTCTTGTGTGTTTGTGTTTGCAAATTTAGGTTGAATACTTGAAGATCATTTGAAGTGCAAAATTGTAAATTTGAAAAGTTGCATTACAAAGTTGTCATCTTCACGGAAACTCACCTTCGGGCTAAATTTGGAAGTTTCAAGACCTAAGATCCGAAAAGAAGGAAGTGTAGACCTTGAGCATTACGACCACATTTGGAGATTTTAGAAATTCTAGATGAGACTAAGTCACCACCTAGGGCTTCTTAGTCCTCTTGAGGGTATTTTTCAGACATTCTTTCAGATCTAGTTTTGGCATCTGAAGATTCTACATTTGCCCCAAAAAATGGCAGCAGGACTAAGTCAACAATAAGGGCATCTTAGTCCTCCATGTCACTTTTTGATAGCTATTTTTCATTTCTAGAGTCCTTGTTACATTTCTAGAACTCCTTGGTACACATACCATAACTTATTGTTGCATAATTTCATCATTTACATCCTTCATTTAGCTTGCATAACTAGGTTTTTGTGAGTTGCATATTGATTTGTCTTTTCCAAGCTTTTGCTTAGTGGTGAACCACTCAAAGCCTAAAAGAACCCCTCCTAGGTTTTATTTATTGAGAATTGACTCACCCTTGAGGTTGATAGTCAATCCAATTAGAGTTCCTAGGACATTATTGAATGACCTAAGGAGAATAAGTGGGCACTTTCACCCACTCTATTTTTCTATTATTCATTTTGGTGAACCTAACATCTTTGAGCATTTATTTTCTGATTTGGAGTCCATTAAGGTCCTAGATCTAGGTTGCATTCATTCTTATATTATATTTTGCATTGGTGAAATTGCATCTAGGGTTTCTCATATTTAGTGAAAGTGCATCAAGGGTTTCTCATATTTGCATTAGTGAATGTGCATATAGGTTGTATTTTTCCTTTCTTACATCAACCTATTTCATTGAAAAAATTAAAAGTGCATTGTTAATCATCCTAATTGCAATTAGGAACATTTTTATTACATTCAAAACTGAAAAAAATTGCATTCAACCTTGCATCCAATTTCTTGTCATTAGTCACTTTTTCTTGCATTCATTGGAATAGTTTTCTGTTTATAAACATCGGGTCCTTGAGTAGGCAACCTGGGAACATTGTTACCAATCCATATTTTTCTATCTTTCTGCGAAATCCCTTATTGGGACTAAAACACCCTTACTAGTGTCTTAGTCCCTCTCTAGTTTTTTACCTCAGAATCATGTTTGATTTGATTGCATTATGTTCTAGTTTTTGGAACCTTCAAACTTCATCAACAAGGCCAAGATGCCCTTGTTGGGGTCAAAGTCCTTGTGGAGTTTGAATTTGCAGTTTTTAGGGTTTAAATCTTCTTTTCTGAGCTTTTATTTGTTGTAGTTACTTTCCTATTTCAATTTTCTGATTTTTTGTTTCATCAGATTTAGTGAATCTAGCTTAATTTGTCTTCATTCACTACATTGTCAACATTAAAAATGGAATTTACAACATCTCATCTTTAGTCTATTGAATAGTGTAATCAGTAAATTACCTTAGGTCTAAAATTCTGAAAATGTTTCATTTTATGGAACTTATATAACATGGATAAAAGCACTTTTCACTTTTGCATATACAATGTTTACATTCATAAAACTTTGCATGATTTTGATAAAAGTTTTTTTCATTTTTGGATATGCATTATTTGCATTCTTCAAGTTTTGCATACATTGGATAAAAGTGTTTTGCATCTTTGGATATACATTGTTTACATTATTAAAGCATTGCGTGAGATGGTTAAAATTACTTTTCATTTTTGGTCAAACAATGTTACTACCTTACCTTTCTAGGAATTCTAAGAAAAAAAAATTATCCCCTCCCTATGAGAGTGTTTTAGTGAAAGCGAAAATGACCTTGGAAAATCCTAACAATCATATTCATTCTTCTCCTAATATCTCTCCTATTTGTGAAGAAGATATTTTGGTGTTAGAAGAATCAATCAATGAGATTTTTGAGAATCCTAGTTGTTTCTCTCCTTCTACCCCTCTTATTAGAATGATGAACAAGAAGAAACAACCATGGGTAATCATGACAACCACATAACACAACGAGAGACCATTGAAACTTCAACTAGTCTGCATTCATCCCCAACATCTTCACCTCTTGTGATGAAAGCAAAAGTGAAGATATGTTGGTGTTGGATGATAAAAACTTTAAGTTCTATGATAACCCTCTTTATGATCCTTCTCCTACTTATTCTATTTTGGAAAATATTATAGGACAAAGGAATGAAATTATGGATAATCATGATAATCACATTTATTATTTTCCTAGTATCTCTCCTAGTTGTGAGGAAGATGCCTTGGTGTTAGAAAATAAAACCAATGAAAGTAATGAGGAAAACATTCTTGAACAATATAATGACATCATTGATAAGCAAGACAATTCAACCATTGATTTTTCCCCTACTTGTGATGAAGTCATTTTGGAAGACCAATCCTTGAATGCCAAGAACATTTGGTTTGTAGTTCTCCTAAAAACTCTCCTACTAGGGAAGATATCATAGTGGAAGAAAATGAGAACATTGACAATAATAATTCCTTAGATGAAGATGATGAAGTAACATTAGACTCCTCTTCCTTAAGAAATCATGAAAATAACGATAAGTCTTATCAAGTTATGCACATTAGATACCCATTGGAGTACTCTCCCAAGCCTAAACTTATCATTTATCCACCCTCTCAAAATTCAAAAGTTCAAAACAAACTTGTCCTTATTCTCGAACCACCTAAGAATAATGTTTCATAGCAATTGAGTTACAATACCGTTGGTCATACATACAACGCTAGGAATAATATGCAACCAAAACAAACACCTTCAACAACCTTACCTTTCCCTAATCCCATTTTTCCTAGTGCTCCTTATTTTCCCTCACATAGGCTAAAGGAGTATGACCTTTTTGAAAAACTTAAGAATACTCCTGTAAATATATCCCTATGGGACCTAATTTAGAATTCACTTAATTATCATAGTATGCTTCAAACCACCTTGCAACAAGTTCCAATCACTTCTAATACACAAAAAAATGACATAGTAGCCATGATTCAAGGAATAAATGCTAACATGATATTTTCATGATCATAGCTCAATACAATAGCACAAGGATAAAATAAACCTTTTTTGACAATGGATCAACCTTAAATGTGTGTAGTGCAAACCTTTTGAATAAGCTTGGTGTTGATAAATCATAAATCCTACTTGCCTCTTTATATATTAATAGCTTTGATAACATGTGAAAAAAAACCGCTTGGTGTAATCACTTTACCTATTAAAGATGGAAATTCCACATTAGAAACACCGATCCATGTTATGCCTCATCATCTTTCATATAATCTTCTTTTAGGCACACTGTGGATTCATGCAATGAATTGGGTGTCTTCCACTCTTCATCGTAAAATGAAGTATGTCTACAACAAAAAAGTGCACACACTTGAAGCTGAACCTGAACCAAATAGTTTTTTGAACATTGAGAAAAACAAATAGTGTCCTTTAAACACATTGACACCAACTACATAGGTGGAACCCATGCAAGAACTACAAAAAGACAAATGCTCTAAACCCTTCAAAATGATATCGCTGGACAATTTGGGATTATTGAGTTTTGAACCAACATTCATGGGAGAATACAAGATCATAAACAAAGAATCTAACAAGGGCAAAGAAAATGTCATAATGTCAACACAAAATTTGGAAGACCATTCGAAAGCATCTACCTCAACCACTTTAGGAGAAAAAGAAAATTTTATGAATTTTTTTAATGAGATAGACTATCAACAACCATCGAATCCTAAAGAAATGAAAAAGATTTATGGAAAAGGTTATGAGCTCATGAAACAACTTGGATATAGTGGAAAAGGATGTGGTGCTAGAGAACAAGGTATTTGTAACCCTATAGAGCCTCACATGCAAGAAAAAACTCATGGTCTTGGTTATTGTCCTATGATAGAAATAAAACCATCAAACAAACCTTCTCTTAATATCAACACTCTTACAAAAGACTCCTCTAAACCAAATTTAACAATAGTGCATCTCGAATTGATAAACACTAGTGGTCTTGATTATTATCATTTGCAATAAACAAAGAAATCCTTGCTTAAAATCAATGTCATCACACAAAACACTTACAATTCAAATTTTGTAGATTTTACATCTGCCTTTCGATAAGAGAACAAAATATTGCAATCTAAAGATTCTTGTATAGGTATGACACCTTGTGCTAAGAAAGAGATATCTTTGCCACAAAATAATGAAACATCCTCTACTTTTGATCAAGAAAGTATCTTGTTGAGAATCCTCCAAGATCGTTTGATATCTCTCCCTCCAAGAACATGAAATAAATTCTACTACAAACATTCATTTTGTGCATATAATAGAGTTCATGGTCATTCTACTAATGAATGTAAGGCTTTAAGTGATAAAATTCAACATCTTAAGGAGTGTGGTGCTTTTCCTTGTGTTGAAGCACCTAATTCCTCTAATTAATATTGATTTTTACATGAGCATGTTTCTCATCAATCATCTCGACTCATCCTTGTCTCGCACTAAGTTGGGGCAAGGGATTAGATAGCCTTGTCCTCATATGTCACTTATCCTTGTCTCTTTTAGCTAGTTGACCACCTTATATGTACATATAGGAGCAAGCTTGGGATGTGGATGACATGCCTTAAGTTGGCTTTCATGTGACATATGTATTCATGATGTAGCTTATTGGAAACATATGACTTGGCATAGGGATTTCCTAAAAATCTCTCATGTATTCTTCTACTTTAAATAAATTTCTCATACCAATGGTGTTAGCAACTGCTTTAAAGTGGGGGCATACATTGACACTCATGTTTCATTGTGTGATTTTATTTTTTCTTTTGGTGCGTCCTTTTCTTGGTGGTTTCATTGTATTTGATTTCCTCTAAGAGTGTGATATTTCTTTGACTTTTCCTCTCTTGAAGACATTAGGCACAATGTTCCCTAAGATGAGACCTTGCATGAACTAGGAAAAATCCCTTCGACCATTCATCTTTCCTGTTGTGTTGCATCTTTGTACCTTATTAAAGTAATGGAGGTATGGATTTTATATGGTTCCTTAAGGCTCACCAAGTGAACAACTAGCTTCACTAGACCTTGTGAGTGTGAATTTTTGTATCTTATTAAAGTCATGGAGGTATGGATTTGATATGGTCCCCTGGGGCTCACCTAATGAACAACTAGCTTCACTAGCCCTTGTGAGCATGCATTTTATTTTTGTCCTTATTACAGTCATGGGGGTATGACTTTGATATGGACCTCTTGGGGCTCACCTAGTGAACAACTATCTTCACTAGCCCCTATGAGCACGTGTTTTGTTTGCATAGTGGAAAATGTGTTCCACTTGTAAACCTTTTTGGACAAATAGACTAGACCCAATCCACCATTTTGGACGTCTAGTTGAAGCTTGATCCATTGCATTTTTTATTTTTCCTTTTTCCTTTTCTTATCTTTGATGGTGTATGTTTGTGATCTGGTTATGGCTTCATATATTATCTGGAAGTGTGTTCCTTTGTGCCTATGTTGGTTTGTCATAGGATCCTTATCCTAGGGGCTTAGCCATCCTCTTGGTTATTGTCATCCTATCTTACTAACATTCATCCATTTGAACCCCTCTTATTTGTGTGTTTGGATACTTTAGTGTGAGTTAGAAGCAATTTCATCCTCTCTCTAAATGGGGGCTAAATGTAGTGTAGGAAAATACATACCCTTGCATTTTCACACTTGTTTAGGCCTACCTTGATTTATTTTTCCCTATTTTGCATCCACAGGCCTCATACGCTATATATTTTTCTTGCTAATCCTAACAAAAATCAATGGATAAATGATAATTTAATTATTTTGTCTCAGTGTCCCTGATTTTTGGGTCAGGACTAAGATGCCAGCTAGGGCATCTTAGTCCCCCTTAATCTTTTTTCGGAATTTAATTTCAAATTCTAGTGGGGTTTAGCCTCCTTTATTTAATGAATTCATGTGTCAACTTATTGTGGCATACTTTCAAGATATTAAGCATGTATACATATAAATACAAGGTTCACGCATTCATTTTCAATCCAATTCTTTTATGCGAGCATTCCTAATAGCATAATTGAGTTCACAAGAGTATTCAAGTACAATTCTTCAAGCATTTGGAGCCATCATCAAGATTCAAGCATCATATCAAGGATATTCTTGCATCATGTGTGTTATTGTGCTAGAAATTGTGATGTAGGGTTTATGATTCAAGCAAGTGTTTCATTCAAGATCAACATGATCATTCAAGGAAGAGTCAAGAGCCACATCCGTTGCAGCCAATTCAAGCATATTTGTAGCACCTTATTACAAGGGTTTGGTGAGTTACAACATAGTGTTTTGTTCATTCATCATTTCCATTTATTTCATTTCATTTCAAGATTTAATTACCAACAAGGGGTTTGACCAAGGAAAACCCCCATTTACTAACAATCAATTTTTTTTTCCTATCTTGTGTGTTTGTGTTTGTAGATTTAGTTTGAAGACTAGAAGATCATTTGAAGTGAAAAATTGTAAAGTTGCAAAGTTTCATTACAAAGTTTTCATCTTCACGGAAACTCACATACAGGCTAGATTTGGAAGTTTCAGGACCTGAGATCCGAAAAAGAAGGAAGTGGAGACCTTGAGCCTTAGGACCACATTCAGAGATTTCAAAAATTCCAAACGGGATTGTCACTACCTAGGGTGTCTTAGTACTCCTAAGGGTATTTTTCATAGATTCTTTCATATCCGGTTTTGGCATTCAAAGATTCCGCATTTTCCTCAAAAAATAGTAGCAAGAGTAAATCAACATTAAGGATGTCTTAGTCCTCCATAGCACTTTTTGTAGCTTCTTTGAATTTTTAGAATCCTTGTTACATTTCTAGAACTCCTAGGTACACATGTACCCTAACTTTTTATTGCATAATTTCACTATTTGCATCCTTCATTTAGCTTTTATAACTAGGTTTTGTGAGTTGAATGCCTATTTGTCTTTTCCAAGATTTTGCTTGGTGGTGAACCCCTCAAAGCCTAAAATAACCCTTCCTAGGTTTTCCTTGTTGGGAATTGACTCACCCTTGAGGTTGATAGTCAATCCAATTAGGATTCCTAGGACATTATTGAATGACCTAAGGAGAATAAGTGGGAACTTTCACCTACTCTATTTTTCTATTGTTCAAGAGGATGAACTTTCTTCAAAATCACACTAAAGTAGACAAACACACATCAAGAGGGGTCCAAATGTGCCATTATTAGTAAGATAGGATGACAATGATTGAGAGGGGTGATCAAGCCCCTAGGATCAAGATCCAATGACAAACCAACATAGGCACAAAAGAACACACGTGATAATGATATAAAGAGCAATAACAAGGAACAAGCATACACTACCAAAGACAAATAGAAAAGAGGAATAAAGGGAAAATAGGGGTGGATCAAGCTTCGACCATTTTTCCATCTTGATGTGGATCACATCTAGCCTATTTTTCTAAAAAGGAATGCACACTCACTCTAAGGCAACGAAACCCTAGGTTGTCCACTGGGTGACTGATCCAAGAAGGTGAGACACATACACACATGGCTAGTATGTAATCACACACACACATGAGTGGATATGGGAAAGTCATGCTTTGAATTAGGTTCCTATCAAACCATACCAAATTTATACCTCCTGATAACTTTGATAAGGTGCCACACAACAATGAACTTCAAGCTTCATGAGGCAAGAAAGGCTTCGTATCCTTGGAACTCATGAAAAAACAATATGGCTCTACAAGCATGCAAAGTGTGTTATGCAAGGTGTCCATGCAAATATAACAATAAGGAATGTTCAAAGGAGTTTTTCTTAGTTCACGTAAGGTCTTTAACTTAGAAGACATTGTGCCTAATGTATCCAAGAGAGGACCAATCAAACAATATAAGATTCACAACTTAGGGGATGTAGTGTGTCTCATCAAGCCACTAAGAGGAATATAATATGCTAAGAGAGATCACACTCTTGAAGGACATCACACCCAATGTTAGCACAAAGAAAAAGACACATCACATGAAGTAAGAAGACTGAACCATGAAACATGAAAAATACAAAAAATAATAATGTCAATGTATTCCCCCACTTTAAAGAAATTTCTAAACACCATACTGTGAGAAATTACTTTAAATTAGCAAATTTAAAATGCTAACAATAAAGAGGACACAAGATTTAACCTGGAAAGCCCTATTCCAAGTCATATGTTTCCAAATAGAGCTATGTCATGTAAGAAGAAAGGAAAAGAGAGGGGTTTCCTGCAAAAATAAGAATCCAAACACATGTGAGGGATCTATGGATTTGGGCTTAGTATGTTCTTGCTACAATGTTTTTATAGAGCTTGAAACTATCATCATTCCCCAAATACACATAGAACTAGAAGAATGACACAAAGAGAGTGAAAACAAAGAAAAAGCCTTTTGGGTCAACATGGAAGATACATGAATGTCTCGATTCCTTGCATCATCAACAAAAGGAAAACACAAGACAAAGAAAAGAGATAAAGGAAATTAAAGGAAAAGCGAAAAGATGTACAACATAAAGAAGAATGAAGGTACCAATAGAGGAATGTCACAAAGAGAGAGAAAATCAAATAGAATGGTATGGGGATCACATTACACACATGCAATCATACACAAGAAAAAGAAATAATGCAAAAGATTAGTTAGGCACATGCCAGTCAACCTTAAGTAGGTTATCTACATCCCAATCATTTTCATGGTATGTCGAAGGTGGACAACTAGCTAAAGGGAAAATACCAAGTGATGAACTAGCGTCATTACCAAGTTTAACACTCTTCCTAGGACAATTATCGTTTAAGCTCATAGAAGAATAAAAAAAATGTATTCAATTCATTAGGCACCTGTTTGTCAATTTTAGCAACTTCCTCATCGTCATCTAAGTTAATCACAATAGGAGGTCAAATGATGATGTCTAAAGAAGGGTTCATATTTTGTTATATTTGCAAATGGATCTTTTTTTTAGGGAAGGGGTAGACTTATCACACATTGCTTCAGTTGAGTTTGGATCTTGATTTTATTTGTTTATTTCTTCATGTAACCTATGAGTAAGGGCACAACATCTATGCCTACACTCTCTAGCACTTCTATTTCATTTAGTTTTGTTTTCAAGTTTTGTTTATGTAGGAGAGGGTTGATCAACCATAGGTTTCTTGTCTTCCCCAAGGGGAGGAATGGAAGAAACCAGGGGAGGTTTTTCAACCAATTTCTCTTTTACTTTGTAAAAAAAAATATTCTAGGAGGCATGACGGGATTGTTTTCATTATCTCTTTGTATTTTGTCGAAAGAAGGTGAAGCTTCTGTCTTAGGTTGGTCTTGGTCATTTTGAATTTCTTTAGGTTCAATCATGGTTTCATCAAGGATGGTAGGCTCATTTGTAGGTTGAGGCATGTTTTAGAGGGATAATTTTGCTATTTTCTTTGCCTTGAAATTTTGATAGGATTTGAAAAATAAGTCTTCTTGTGGTTTGATAGGTTCTATAGGCTTGATCCAAAAGAAATATAAGAAAAATTTTCCACAAGAAGACAACTAGTTAAAGCCACTATGATGGACGATGAATATTTCATTGTCAAAGGGAAAACTTAATAATTTTTGTATAACTAAAGGGAATACATTCATGGAGCAAAGCCATGGATAGCCTAGCTTCACATGAAATTGGTCCAACTTTGGGATGATGGAGAATGAGATATCTAATGTTTTTGGTCCTATTTGTAAAGTAAGGGTGATTGATCCCATCACAGGGCAAGTGAAACCATTATGCATCTTGATCCATGCATTTGGTTTATCATATATGTTGATTCATAGAGCTCATGTAGATGTAAGAATTCCTCGATGATCACATTCTCTCCATAGATGGGATTTATTAGTAAAGAAGAGAACTATTCCAAAGAAGTATTTTTCAAGGACCTAGGGAAAAGCTTGGCCAATTATTTATCATCAAGGATAAAGTCACTAGATAAGGCGGTATAAGCATTGACATGGTTAGAAGGATCCCCATTTCCTCCATATTTCTCAAATCTAGGCACCTCTACACCTTGTGGCATTGGTGTTCGCAATATCTCCAAGGACAATGGATTGCTTTTGACATTATATGTAGGTGGGCCATTTTGATTTTGGTTGATGGTGGAAATTGAGTTTTCAAGAGATGAAACGGTTTGGAAGAGTTGATTTATGAGAGGGTCATTGCCTATGTTATGAGATGGAGGTGAGAAAGGTGAAGCGGTGCATGTGTTCAAGGGACAAGTAAATGGAATGCTTATAGGTGGTAAGGTGGTAGGAGATATAACATGCAATGCCACAAAGGCATTAGGGATGCTAGCGGAAATACCCAAGGAAGGAATCACATTACTAGTCAGTTGAAGCATTGTTGTTGTGACTTGACAGTTGGTATAGGTAGGTATTGAGGAAATTTCTGTGGGAGGAGGAATTTGAATTCCTCCTTTTCTTGTGACATTGATTGTAGGTAAAGGACAACTAGTGGTTGAGGTGAGGTGTTTTCCAAATATTTGAACTATATTTTTCACAAGGTCAAGTCCATCTTCACTTTCAAGCATGTGATGAATTTTATTTGTAGTAGGGATGGCGGTAGTTGAAATGTTGTCATTTTGCACTTGATGTTTTAGGTTTGCTAAGTTTTTATGGATTTGAATTATGTTTTATTGCAGGACACTAGCAACCATTGTTTCAACGTGTGTCACACTACTTGAAGGTAAAGAGTTGTTAAGGGTATGGTCCATACCAAGTGTACTAGTGTCAATAGTATGAGTGAAAGAGCTAGAGAACCCAAGATCCATGACAATTGTGCTATCATGGGATGACATGAGTCTCGAACTTTGTCTCACTATAGTTTTAGCAATAGGCCACCAAATACTCATGCAAGGGCTTCTAAATGAATGCAAATGAAAAATAAGATAGGGATAATGAAATGATTATAACAAAGAATATACAAATTGAAACAAAAAGCTATAAAAAAAAAAACAAAAGCTTAGAAACAATTCTTTAAATTTTGGAAAATGTAGTGTAGAATCTACACTGGGACTGATTCACCCAGAGGGGCATATGAGTCCCAATGAGGTTGTTTTCAAAATTCTCAAAAAAAATTAATTGATTTTTATGATTTTTATGTTGTATGATTTGTAGCCTAAGTGAAAATGTAAACTATGTATAATTTTCAATGATTTGAGATGCAAAAATGCAACCTATATGCACTTTCACTAATGCAAATTTTGAAAACCCTAGAATGCTAATTAACTAATGCAAACGCTAATGCAATGTTAATGCAAGAAAGATATAGGATGATGATGCACTCCCAATTAGAATTATGATGTTCTAAATGCAGGTTCACCGAAATGAAACAACAAAAAAATGGGGGAGAGATGCTTTCATATGGTTTAAACCTTAGAGTGATACCTAGTTTCCAGTTATCTCACTCAAGGATAACTCTAGAGATCTCAATGCAAAGGAGAAAGAGATCTTGCAATAGGGTTGTCCTAGGAGCTGATTATAAAATAATGAGGGGTTCACCACAAAATTAGGACTAGGAAAGACAAATGCAATGCAAGATGTAATGCTTAACCCATGATGCAATTCTTCACTAAATGACCTAGAAAAGTATGTAAAACAAAATAGAAAGTTGTGGGATAGAATGTGTGCACCTAGAAATTGGAAGGAGATTGAATGAGGCTTTGAAATGATAGAAATTTTGAACTTAATGCTGATTGAGACTCTTACGCTAGGCTGGGCAAATCGGTCCTAGATCTAGGTTTCTATGTAGAAATAGGAATCTAGCAAATGGGTATCCAAATCTGTAAAAACCTTAATTTTGACCTAAACTGGGACTCATATGCCAAAACTGGCGAATCAGTCCAGATAGGGTTCTCTAAAAATTCAAGGTCTGAATCTAGTCTTCAAGGTCTACTCTATGCTTCCTAATTGATATCTGGATTTGAAACCTTGATTTGCAACCTGTAGAAGTCTTCCAAGTATCTCCAATGCAAGGTGACAACTTTGACAATTTTGAAATCTTTGACAAATTTCTCCAAAATTTCTCCTTAATGTGTCTTCAACATAAACCTACAAATCACACACTAAAGAGAGGAAAAAATGTTGTTTCGTTAGTGGATAGGGGTTTTCCTTGGTCAAACCCTATTTTGATAATTAAACCTTGAAATGAAATGAAATAGGAATGAAGAATGATGAATGAATAAAATATGATGTTGCAACTCACTGAACCCTAGCAATAAGAGGCTGCAAATATGTATGAAGTGGCTCCAATGGATTTAGATCTTGACTCTTGCTTGAATGTGATAGATCTTGAGTGAAATTCTATCTTGAATCATAAAACCCTACATCACAATTGTTAGCTCAAAAACAAACATGATGCATGAAATATTTGACATGATGCTTGATGCTTGAATAATGATCTAAAATGCTTGATAATCTACCCTTGAAGACTCTTGAATGCTCCTGTAAACACTTGAATTCTCTTGTGAACTCAAACTTGCTATAAGGATGCACATTCAACTTTCTAGGTGTAAAATGAGTGAAAGAAACTTGTATTTATACTAAATTATGCAAGAATTCCTGAAATTGCAATAGTACAAGTTGACATTAGATCTAAGAGGATAAAATGCCTCCAAGAATTTGAATTAAATTTTATTTTGGGCCACATAGGAATCATATTCCCAAGGTGGTGTACGAGTCTCGTTAGGCATAATTTATGGGACCATATTAAAAAATGCTTAGAAAGGTGTAAAACCAGGATATGGACCCAAAACCCTAGGTGGAACTCATATGCCCAAGGTGGTGAATGAGACCCAAACCACCAAATTGGGCCACACAACCTGAAAATACTTGAATTATTATTGGATATTGATTTGTTTCAAGATTATCCTTGAAAAGATGCATTAAATGAGGCTTGTGGATGCAAAATAGGGCCAATTAACGCATTTAAAGAAGCCCAATTATTAATGACAACCCTAGAAAAGTGTGGAAGTGTGTTACAACACTTTACAACACTTTAAATTAGGGAAGATTAAGGCACATTTTGGTAAAAAATAGGTTTATTAGGTTTAGTCCATTAATAAAACCTTAGAAAAGTGTGAAAGTGTGTTACAATGTACTTCACAACACTTTAGCAAGGTACCATTTAAGTTCATTAGTTCACAAGGGCCCAATACCTAATGTGAATGTGTCAAAAACATTACAACAATAAATCAAGGCAACATTAAGCTCAATTTAACAAGGAGGACCCAAACAAGCAAGGAAAAGTAAAAGGGACACTTTTTACGTTTCCACAATCTCAAAACAATTTAGATTAATATAAATTTTCATCTTTATACAATTTTGAAATGGATACACATGCATACATATCAGGTAAAAATGAATTGATATATCTTGTTGACATATGCATAATGTTATAGATACAAACAAGTCGTTATCCCTCTTTCAAATATTTAATCAAGAAAATATAAAATGATCTGCTAATGTTCTACAAGCAAGTTCATTATCTTCCTTTGAAATCCTCAACCTGCATAAATAAAATGGACCAAATTGAGAAGATAAAATACTTTAAGTAAATGCATCTTAGGATGTGCCCTTGATATAGGGGCTTCTTGGAGTCATGACTTTTCATTCGGAAGTCTATTTGGGCTAAAATTTTATGTGGAGGTGCATCTTGAAGAGTTGATTCGAATTTTGATCAACCTTAATTTGGTTTGAGCTCATTTTGGTGCTTTTTTGAGACCAAATTCTTTCATACGGGGCCTCAAAATAAGCTTGTAATTTTTTTTTTTGGATTTTCTAAATTGTTTTTTTCTTAATAATTTTGAACTCATGTTTCTAATTAGAAGTTTAAGTATAAAATTAATGTCTCCATAGTGGTATGAATACATAATTAGTAATTTTTTTGGTCAAAGGGGTTTGCATGTGAAATTACCAAAAATGGAAAATTAAGAAAGCTTTTAAAAAACTACCAAAAAAGGTAATTTTTGAATTAGTAGAAATAAGGGTCTTTTTGTTGATGAATAGGCATCTATATCTATATTAATAAAAGAAAAATACACATATTCACAAAATAATGAGGCCTATAATTGAACCTACTTCCTAAATTTTGTGTGTTTACATCCATGGTGAATCCTATTCAATGATTTGTTGGTTGCATCATTAACTCTAATGGATGCAACTAAGGATAGGAACATATATTGTCCCTAATAATATTCTTGGTTAGATTTTAGGTAGTGACATGTTCTATACAATGAATCATCTCCTACCAACATAGATTTTAATCACATTATATGCCCATAATTGACTAGATTTATATCATATTTTCTATATTGAGGAGAGTCACATGAGATGATTATTCCAAAATTTCAAAATCAGAGTCATATTACATGGCTATATCAAATACATCATATTTATTTTCTTATTGACTGAATTATTTTTTATATCACCTTTCATGTAAGAAAAATCTCTAACCCCTTGCTCTCTCTCCATATATTCATATATGTGTGTATATATATGTATATACATGTATGTATATATGCATGTAAATATGCATGCATATATACATATGCATAAACATACATACATATATATACATATATATGTATATATATGTATATATGTGTATATGTATATACATATGTATATATACATATATATGTATATATACATATGTATATACATATACACATATATACATATATATATATATATATATATATATATATATATGTATGTACATACACATATATTGATGTAGACACATGTATATGTATATGCATGCATACATATACATATATGTATAGATACATACATAATTTTATGTATGTATGTATGTGTATATTTGTGTGTGTGTTTCTCATTTTCATAGATAAGTGAACAAACTTGTACATTGTGTCTCTTTTAGTTATATTTATGCATATCTATGTCTTCACATGTATATATACATACATACATACATATACACTTATGCATATACATATGTCTATCTATATATCATTTTCAAATATAATTGAACAAACTTGTAGTTATGTATCTTTTGGTTATTTGACAAAGGCTTCTCATTGCATTCCTTTCATATTTTGTGGTCCTCTACTATGTACTCAAATGGAGGAGCATACATGAATATTACATAGGATTTTGAAATGCATTTTCATTATATATTTACGCGGAATTCAGAGGTGGGGAAAATTTAATAGTGAAATTTGCATACCTATCACATTTCCCATTTAGTTTCCTAGGCACCTTAATGGAATATCCTAAATATAGTTAGATAAAAACAAGTGAAAAAGTCTCAAGTGCTAGTCTAAGATTGAACACTGACCACTAATTCCACTACCTAGGTTATTTTCTACTTTGTATAGGATTTATTTCATGATACATTAGGATGAATCTCAAGTTAAAAATATAACTTTAAAATTTATATTTCTTTCATGTATATACTAGTTGTTATGACCTAAATTAGTACATGTTTGTGTGACATGTTTCCTTGCATTGATATTTAAATACACTGAATGTGTCACTAGCTCAAAAGGTAGAAAAATCAAGGATAATATTATAAAAGAAATCATTAGAGAACATTTCACCTTTGTAGGGGATACAAAAATAGAATCTATCTCATTCACATATAGTTCACTTGCATATTTTTGTATGTTGTCTTTGAATATTTTTTTAGAGGTATAAAAATAGTCAAACCAAGAGTCTAACCTAGAAGGATTTAAAATTATGAAAATTAGAATGTCTTTGGTCAACTATTCCATAGACTATCTTTAACCTCATGAACCTAAAAAAACCTTCTATTCTATTTTCTTTCTAAATATCCCTCAACTTATGACCAACAATTATCATACACTTATTTTCTATTGGTTTCTAAAACTTTCCTAGATGAATTGATGTATAAGTGTCCACAGTTCATTTCATTACAAGAATCAACAAATGATCAAACCCCTATTAAATACAAAATCATATCATCTTTGATGTGAGACAAGAAGATGAAAGAGACCAAATAAATAATAGGGAGAACAGATATGTCTATTTGCAAGGTGAAGACAATAGGATCAAAGAAGAACTTATATGAGAGTAGAAGCTTATAATAGTATTCAAGATAGATATACATACACATTAATAACAATTGATTTATAAGATTTCTTCAAAAGAAAAAAATTAGAACAAAAATAGAATTTATTGTCGAGAAAAATAGTAAAAGAAAATGTGTCGCTGATTTCTCCCATAGACTATCTTGTAAACCTATATTCTATAATATTCTATCCTATAATATAATTGTTCTCTATTGGTTTTTATAACTCATTAAAATCAATCGATATATAGAATACATTATCCGTTTGCTGTGAAATATTTTAGGTGAATGTACCAAATTAGGAAACCATTACTTATCTTGATTAAATTTTAGCATATGTTTATTGCAGCATTATTACGTCAAAAGTGAATGGACTTAATGAATGTAGCCAACATGAATTAAATGTGAGGTCCTACCATTTTCAATAAGATAATCTGTGTCACCTAACCATCGGTGGATTAGTATTCAATGCACAGAAAAGCTACAACAATTGTGATTGATGTCTATTATTAAATAATTGTAAGATCATTTTTTATCCATTTTAACATTATTTCAACAGTGGTAGCATGTGGACTATCACGCTCCTTTCATTCTACCCAGCAAGTAATCAATTTCTATATAAGCTCATGCTTATCTTCTTAGTACTCATCCATTCAAGAGCTTAATGAGTTGCTTCCTTGGCCATTTATTCAGCATTGTCTCCATTTCCAAGGATGTCAGAAGCAGAAGAGAGAGAGCACAGCTTCTTCTCTGAGCAAAACAAAACATGGGCAACAGTATCTTTACTTAGAGAGAAGCTGTGCCTCTCTCTTCTTCTCTTGGCTTTTTCTGGATTTTTCCACCAACTCTGGTGAATAATCCCAAAATGTTGCTGCAGATATTTCAGATTTTTATCGTTTTTATTGTTAGTCTATTTATTTGATTTATTAATAGTATGAAGTTTTCATGTGAATTGAAACTGTATTTTTAACATCAATATTTCAGATCATACTTTATGATCTATCATCAGAATGAAATGTAGTTAGAGAAAAAAATAATTATAGAATGTGATTTCAAATATTGATATAAAAAATTACACTCTGTTTCAATTCAGAAATCTCAACACTTTATTTAACTTATATTTGTGTTCTCTAGATACTTTAGAATGAATGGTACTCTTATTTATCTTTTAAATCAATTAGGATTAGTCAATTGTCATAAACTTGTACGACGTACTGTGAGTCCATATGGGATTTTAGTAATTTAATAGAGTAGGAGTTTATATGATATATAGATCAAGCTGAAATATCTCTATAAGTTGACTGCAATCCTCTAGGGATGTGACAGAAAGATCTGGATTAGGTAATCCGATCTTTTACTGCTTTTTTTTCTCTAAGCTCTCTCTTTCAGCTTTTGCTGCAGATGGTTCGTTTGCTACAGACTTTTAAACTTCTGAAAATGAAAGGTAGATCACAAATGATTCGGGTTCACGCTTACGGACGTTCAATCAGGTTGAAGTTCGTTACAAAGACTTCAAACCCATTGTACTACATATAGAACTTAGTTATGAGGGATTTTCAATTATTCGCTTCTATCGTTCTCATTGTATCATACAACCCGGCTGTAACTCTACACTGCTTCGAATTGATAATAGTTAGATTAGTCTGGCGGAGAGGCAATACGACGTAAGTTTGTAGATTATAAACTTCATAGTACAAAATATATTTCTGCTGTGATAAGTCAAATAAAATGCTAAATGCTTTTGGACAAAAAGATGGCAGCCCTTGTGAGCGAATTTTCGTATGGTTAGTATACTTCACTGCCTTCTCCAACAAAAGTCGAAACAGTGCTTTGTAAGGGCGGATCGGCTCCTTAAATGTGTACGTTTTGTAATATATTTTCTGGTCTAATACATTTTTAAACAATATAGTATGTTTTGATTTTGTTTAAATAATTTATTGAATTTATTAATGTGATTAAAGATAATAAAGTTTTCATAATTCATATTGATAGTTGTTTAAGAGATTTCTGGATTTGATTGTATGATAATTTTTATATCTATGGATCACACTCCGTAATCCATCATCTGAATGATAAAAAATTAATCGCCTAATAATTTAGTGTATGCTTAAGTACATTGCAACTATGCAATATGTTAGATCTTAGCCAATCTCGGGCCTCCTCAGGAACCCTCTTCATATACTTTTTCGGCTGCTTCTAAAATTAGGTCTTCTTAACATCCTTTTTCTTATTTTCAACTTAAACTTTATCACAGCTGCTCGTATAAACAATATTTGTGTACGGCAGGATGAAAAGTGGAAAAGCAAATCCGAATGTTTTCTTGCATGCAAAGAAAGATTCTGAATTTTATTCAAAGAGCAGTGATGTTAAGTTTAACTGTCACAAATAAATTGAAAATAAAAAAATATAGAATTGAATGTATTGTAGGATTAACCTGCATTTCTTTAAACTGAAGGGTTTACAATTAAAACAATTATTCTTCTGAACTTTTCAATCTTCTCTTTTCAAGTATTTTGATGAAAATATATATTTGCTGGTCTTCAGTCAGGCAATACTTCGAGATTCATTTTATGTGCTTGGTTTGATTGGGAAAGACTATGTTTTTATCATTTTGATTGCTGTAAACTATGAGAAATGTTAATGCGACTTTTTCTTCTTACAGATCTTCAAGAATTCTTCTAAGTCACAATATATCACTTATTGAACAGAGAGTTGATACAAACTACTTTTTAGATTTCAAAAGGATGACCACCAATCTAAAGGGATTACCGAAATTGAAAATTAATTTTCAATCTTTTAACTCACCTACATGGTGCTAATTGAAATATCTAACTAATATCAAATTTTTCTAACTTGTATTTGAGCCCATAGTACATGTGTAGTAGTGTTGTTGCATAAATTAGATCCCAATAAGTTGTATGTAATTTTAAGAAAAACTATAGTATCATCTAATTTTAGTTTTAAACCTTGCTCCATGGGAGTATTGAGTGGTTCATTTTTTAAAAAATCCATGAAATAGCTAAAATTTCTTTGAGTTTCAATAACTTTCTATCTTTCCAACCAATCAATGTGATTTTATTATCTCATTTCTTTTGTAGAATCACTTTCCCATCCTGGAATAAAACTAAAAACAAAAGGTCACATCATAGTTTTGAAAGATATATTATATTTTGAAGCACAAGATCTCGTTATCCTAACAATTAGAGTCAATTGGTTCATCTTTCAATAGAATTAAGACTTTTTATCTTTCAAATAAATAGAACCACAAATATATATATATATATATATATATATATATATCAAAATAGTTGTGTTGAATGTCATAGTATGTGGCTTTGGTATCTAATACCCAAGCATCATGCCATGATTCATTCATTAAACTATAAAAGGTATATTATGATATATGAAGAATAAATTCATCATGATCACTATCATATGAAATGTGGGCTATTCTTAATGCATTTTCATCATATTTAATTGTATATTTTTGTATGAAAAGATTTTCTATATTATCCCTTGTTATTTTACATTCATGGCCTTCATGTCTACCTTTTTTACCACACCATTTTTAGGTGTTGTATATTGTTCTAGTTGTCACACTTTAATTATCCTTTGTCAATCTTATCACATCTTCCTCTAATCCTCAATTGATCTATGTCTCTTCCCCAATCACTTAAACCACCTCTATAAGATTTTTTTTTATCAAAAGGCCTCTATTTTGTTGAGAATATTTATAATGACATTATTTAACTAACGTTATTTTTTAGAATATAGGAGTTTCTTTCCTCAATGCCAACACTCTTTTGGGGTAAAACTATGTTCAATCCTTTCAACATGTCCAAAATGGTTGTAAAAATAATATATAAGCAATACTCATTATAGCACATCAACTATCCAAAAGAGGATAAATATTGACTATTGATGGAAACATGGGCACAACCAAGTCGACTTTATCTAAGAAAGTATTCTACTAGTCACGATGTCCTTTCTAAGGGGTAACTAAAAATACTTAAACCTCAAACATCAATTTCTCGATCTCCCATGTATCTATACTAGAAATGACTATGCATCTTACCATAAAATTTGATATAATGATGTGCATTTTTATTTGAGCTTTAAATTTTTTACTTACATATTGTTAATATAAATCTTAATGATGACTAAAATTTCATAACACTTGTATATATTGATATAATAATTTAAATAAGGATTAATTAATCATGGGTTAAAATATTAAAATCTCAATAAATATTGGTACAACTATAACTTCTCTAAAAATTGGTCTGGTTAAAATTCCTACAAATTATAAATATTAAATAGATACATCAATATATAAAGGATATGAATGACCTTAGGAATCATCATTCTTAATCATTGTGCTATTTTATTTACTAAATCCTTTATGTCATTAAAACTTATCTCAAATTAAATAAAAGAATATTATATATCATCTCTTTGATAGTGTATGCATGACTTAATTATTATCAAACATGGAAACCTTATTATAATATTTGATATTCAAATTGACTATTACAATCAAGCTTTATAGAATACAACATTAATTGTAAGAATTGACTATTTCATAGTGTTAGTTTTTAAATATTGTTTCTTAAATATTATGGCACCTTATTCCTTGCATTCACTAAAGTGTATTTTTTCCACATGACAAAAGATAATTATTACAACTTGGTGCACTAAATTTTCTAATATCAAGTTTCTAGCTAGAAGTGCATTAAGAATCACTTACTTTTGTATTAAAATTTATCAAGTTCTATGTGTGTACTCTTTATTCTTCAAATTGATTTTTTTCTTAATATAACATTATTGTGTAGGATTCCTAGAAATATATAAGGATTGATTAATAAAAAATGAAAGAAATACATTATGACATAGAAAAATTTAAATTAAAATATAATTCACTTTAATATTTTCTAATTCATAGAGAAATGGATTGTTGTGAGATGTGAAATACTAGTAAATCTTTAGTAGAGATATGGGCATACATATATATCACATATTTTCATAATATTTCCTTACCATGTATGGATATGAATATTATATTAAAATAATAGGAAAATTCAATGTGTAAACTTTGTAATGTTGAAATACACCAACAATATGTGTAAGAAAATGAATATTTAATCTTAACACCAAGTGCCAATATCTTGTGCAAAAAAAAAATATCATATAACATCCTAATAAAAAAAATCATTACAAGGGTCATAAGGACCCAATAGTACAAAAATAAAATAAAATTCATAAGACACTAATTTCAAAAGAAGATAGGGTGATTATAGAATTGTGGGGTAAATACATTCAAAATAATTATTTAAATATGTCACATTAAATTTTTTCCATCTAGATTGTTATAATAAAATATTTTCAAACTAATAAAACCATTCTCCATAATATTTTAAATGGGATGAGGGAAATCCAGTAGACCTCTAGATTTCCTAAATGCTCCTAGTAGTAGGTATCAAAGAGTAAAACCATTTTTCCTAGTTGGAAGTCATATTTTTTGATATGGTAATCATGTCATAAACTATAATCGTACTTCCTAATATGTTGACTCTATAGTGTAAGGTTTTATCTTTCCTTAAGTGAACCTAGTTCACTGAAGTGTGCCTATATACAATTATCACATCTTAAAATGTAATTTTTCTACTTTGTAAACTCAACATCAAAAAATCAATATGAACATCAACCTCCTTTTTAAATATTATATGATATAGAGTGTATCGAGTTGGAAACTATAAAGTGTGTTACATGCTCATAATACTATAGAGAACATAGGGGTTATCCATATCAATATTCACTACATTATATATGAATAAATACAATGGTTTTTCATAGTAAAAAGTAGATAAAGTGATTATGAAAATATAAGAAGGATTCCTATGATATTGCACAATAATAAAGCACTTCCTTGTACCCTTAATTACATAATAATTAGGATTTTGAGTGTTTCGTATTTTGAAGAAATATTTTGGTTGGAGAAGTAAGGATAGATTAGTGCTAGTTCCTTTAGAAATTTGTAGAGTCTAAAAACATCACACAACCCTTTACTAACATGATTAATTCTTAGTTTCAACCATTAAATGTTACTACCTCGTAGTTAATATTATTACCTTGCAAAAAATTCAGCCTACAAATATAATTTGATCACAAAATCATAATTAATAATCCATTACAAAACAACAAATCCCATTTATTTTATTTTTTCTAAATTTCCTTCAATTTATACTAACCAAACGAGAATTCATAACAAATGTGTGAGAAGAAAAAATGCAAAAATGGAGAGAATTAGGTTTTCAAACCCTCATTCATATAAAATAATAGAGTAAACTCATTAACACAATAAATGATATATATAAATAAAATCTCTATTCCTTCATAAAATGACTTAAATATAATGTACAACTTTCTATTTCAATACCCCAATTAGTTCTAGATTTTCTAATAACTAAAATAAAAACCAAAAGTATAATATATGAGAAGAGGATGAACTCATATTAATTATGGGAGCACTGCATTGCACAAGTTGAGCCCTTCATTTACATATGAAATAAAATAATGGAATATTTTGTAACACCCTTTAAATTGTATTTTACCCCCTTACCATGTCAAATGAAGTTAGATGCTCAAAATTTTCACCCCTATATAATTTAAATATATTTTTCATACATAATTTTTACCTTATTTGTGAATTAAATGACCCTCCAAAAATTATTCCATCACTAGAAATTTTAATACTAATCAATATCATACATTTTATCTTCTTGATATCTTAATTTTTCCTACAAATAATCAAGAATTTCATGACATAGCTTGTATACATCAATTTATCAATATATTTGGTCAAAATTGATATTCACTTCTATATACTATATGTGTGTTGGAAATAGTGATGAAAAATGAACCCAAATGAAGTTGTGCACTATTCAATGGATCAACCATGAAAGACATCATCTTCAGGAAAGTGTTGCAACATGAGATTACATGAAGATTGATGATTGATATGATGATCTAAAATAATTTACAATGTACAAGAATCTTCTATATATAGGCAAGGTGTGATGAGGTATGATAACTACCCTTGATACAAACATTAAATGCTCAATTTAAAAAATAAGTGTGTGAGATAATGCATGGGAAAACTATTAAATTCCTAGATGACTAAAAGTAAATAATGATGCATGGTCTCATTATAACTAAATTCTAGAAATTATAACTAGGATAACTTTAACTCCTAAGTAAAATTATCATGTGAATAGGTCCTCACTAATGAATAGTTAGGAAGTAACCCCATTCACACAAACACCCCCAATAAGTGCAACTTAGGGAGTGTAGTTATTATGTAAATGATACAATATGGAAATGAAATATGAAATATGGGTCCCAACAATGATGCCATGTTAGGTAACCATGTAAAACTAATCATGCAACTAATCTCTCACAAATAGAGAAAAGGATAAAACCTAGTGGGACAAAACTCCTCTCCAAAAAAGAGATGTAATACAAGTCATGTACAAGTGACAAAAGTGATATAAATGATACAATATGGAGTGTAGTTATTATGTAAATGATCCAATATGGAAATTCAATATTAAATATGGGTCCCAACAATGATACCATGTTAGGTACCCATGTATAATTAATCATGCAACTAATCTCTCACAAATAAAGAAAAGGAGAGAACCTAGTGGGACAAAACTCCTCTCCAAAGAAGAGATGTAATACAAGTCATGTACAAGTGAAAAAAGTGATGTATGGAGGTCTCAAAATCAATACCACCAAGAGCTACATTCATCAAAAGAATAAAATATAATCACTCGTTAAATGAAGGAAAAGATAGAGACTAGATTTCACCCCATAATGAAGTATCACCAAAACCACAAAAGAAAGTTTGAAGCCAAAAGAGAACCCAATGATGGAAAATGAAATGTATCTGCTTAGGAAGAAAGAGATCCAATGGTGGATGTGGAAGATAGTCCAAATCCATGATAAAATGTGAGGGAATAGGTCTCACTAATGAAATCTCTAAAAATTAATCAAGTTCCTCTGAAGATGTCTCACCAAAATTAGGATCCCCAATCAAGGTGGAAATAATGGAATAAGGAGACTCAAGAATGTCCTCCAAAGAACAATATGCAAAGAGGAGAGTTACCCTATCAAGTATTTCCTCCAAACCTATAGGAGAATATGACAAACCAAATCTGCAATACCTATAATAAAGCCATCCTACTACCACAAATCTAAAAAACTAAGTATATCTTGGTCCGTTGAAGTCTTGGAATCAACTATCAACTCTAATGAAGTAGGAGAGGATGAAATCACATCACATGGTTGAGGAAGAAGAGCTAGATTCACTAGGTTCAACTAGCCACCATATCCATTGGATAAATTACTACCCACACTAGAAGGAGGAGATTGAGAAACATAAGGATCATCATCATGATAGAAGTGGGAGAATATATACACCTTAGAGTGATGATCAACCCAACCCATACCAATTAGTTGTCATGTCTCATTATGAATGAAAACTGAATCAAATGTGAACTCAAATGTGTTTCTTGTCTGTGTAATTTGATAAAGTGAAAGAAGATTATGGGCCATCTTAGGAATAAAAATAAAATTATACACTAACCTTGTACCTAATTCAACATCACCCATACCAACAACATGAAAAAGCTCATTGTTTGGAGTCAAGACCCTATCAAAATATGACGCTTTATGTCACCCTAGAATAATGTGATAAAAAGAGAAAACAATATGTTCTAAAGAACATGAATCAATAATCCATCCATTAGGTCTATCAACATAAGTGGTAATCAATGCATGAACCTTGCCTTTAGAATCTCTATAAGTAGTTCATGTATCCCATTTGTGTGAAGTATCCTCATGTGTGGAAGAAGAATAAGAAGGTGACCTAGAAGATGAAGAAGGAACACAAATATTGTGATCCTTAAGAAGTTGTTTCAAATCATGGATTTCCTTCTTATAACAAACTTGTTCACTATGCCCAATCCCTTTACAAAAGGTGCATGTGGGTTTCTCCTTCTTGAATTTATCCTCTTTAGAATAGGTTGTGGAAGTCTCACTAGATTTTGTTTTAGGATTGTTCATTTTCTTCCCTTTCCTCTTAGGTGGTGTGGTAATCAATGCATGAGACTTAGAAGTGATATAATTTTGGCTAAGTTTTGATTGTTCCCTAGTCAATATCTCACAAAAGGTCTCAAATGAAGTCGTGGAAAATCTATAACCTAACCCATCAATAGTAGAATAAAAGGAATTGGAAAAATATGCAAACACACCTTTTAATTTAGAAAAATAAAAAATATGCTTGTTCCTAAATCAATTTTATCTTTCCCATAACTAGCTAATTGAGATCACAAAGACTTGAACTTTACTAAATAATCCTCAATAGTAGGAATTGAATCGGTAGAAAGAGATGAAAATTCTGCTTCTAGTTGTAAAGCTCTTACATCACTAATATAACCAAAGATATCCTTATATTTATCCCATACCTATCTAGGTGTAGTAAAATCCTCAATATGGAAGAATAAGGAAACATAAGCATGCAGTGCAATCAATCACATTGCCTCAACACATTTGTTTTCATGTGCAAATCTCTCATATTCCCTAGGAAAATTAGGTTTTTCCTCACTCAAGGTAGACCATAATCCTCTATACCAAAGAAATATCTACATCATCGCCTTCCATGTGTGATAATTACGAGGAGTAAGAACCTCAAATCTTGATTCTACCATTAGAGCCACAAAAAAAAATTGAGAAATGTAGGTAAAATATCTGATAGAAACTGATGTTAAACTCCCAAAATATGATGAGCAACTGAAAAATAAGCCTCTCTAATCAAATAGACCTTCTCCAAATAGCAGTATATCCAACTGATCAAGTAAATGCCATAAATTGCAAAAAATCAATGGATTGTACCTAGGGCTTAATCTAAAAAAAGTGCATGGGCAGAATGATGGATCTCTTTATCACCTTTGCAATGTCTCTAGAATATCCAAAATGTGACAATTTGGTAAAAATATGCTAGCTCAAGAGTCTACAGGAAAGAACTAACTTCAGTTAGCAATAATTTATACCTACAACAAAATCTAGCAAAATGATCTACACCACTATAAAGTACATGAAACTAGATTTTTGTCGATCTCATTTGCAAAATTTTGATACCTTGGCGAAAAGTTATGCTATGTTGAAAAAATGCCCAATTTGGGACTAGTAGGCTAATTAGGCGCAAAAATTAAGCACCTTGGGGCTTTAACCCAGGTTGGTCACCAATATGACCTAGGGTGATTTGGCAGAAAATAAAAAATCTTATCGTGGGTAGCGGTGGGACGATGGAGTGATTGGTGATAGTAAACACACCACTAGTGGATCCTCCTCCAATGATAACACATGACATGACGATTATAAAATTTGGTGGTGATAGAAGGAGAAACCAACTATAGAACTCTAGTGGCCAGTGGGAGACTTGACAATAAGAATAGTCATTGGGGAGAAAATGACAACCAATAGAGTGAATGTGCCTGGCTGACAGGAGGAATACAAGATGGTAAGAAATTAATATGATCCTACAATGCAATAAAACCTCTACCACAAACTAATAACTTTGAACCTCGATATAAAATAATTAATTAACCAATGAATAATATAGTACACAGACTATAATAAAATCACCATAATTAATATTTGCAATATGTCTACAAATATTAAAGCCAGACTTTATAAGTTTTGGTGTAATTAATTATTTAATTACACTTACATAAGTTTACTTTTACATTTAATTATATGTCTAGGTATCATTTACTAGGTGATAGGTTCACATGTTTGCTTAGGATATAAGATTCCTTCTAGAAGGATGAGTTGTCTTTTCTAGAAGTCTTATCTTATCTAGCATCATGTTTTAGGTGGTTAGTTAGTTCTCACATGCCATAAGATTATGACACATTTCAACATAATATTACATACTACATCTCAACCTTGCCTATATAAGTAAGGAATCATATGTACTTTGCCATATTCAGTTTGGAATTCTTGCATCCTAAATGATAGCATGATATTTCTACCATTTCTCTCCTATGGAAGTTATTTTGTCTTACAAGTGATCCTGGGGTGTTTGAGGAGTTCACCATGAACTCCTATAATAAAAATAAGACCAAACTATATAAAAAATTTCCTACATGATATATGCCTCAAAACTTTTACTGATGAGGACGGGGCATATTTTATTTTTCTTCCAAGACTGTACGGATCCATATAGTATAGACGTCCACTTGACTATGCAAAACTATTCTAATGCCTCTAGAGAAAAATATCAAATTTTGATGATTTGATAGGTGATTTAGTGGTTTTAGCATCTTGAATGCAATTGTGAGGTCAGATATGACCCAATGTGCTCTATAAATCAGCGAGCTCCTGGATGATGACAATTAGCCCATGATGCAAACCCTCAAACTTGTAATGAAATCTCCTCAATCTCAACTCCAATACGAGATGGAATTTTCAAGGCCTATGCTTTGATACCATGTTAGAAATATTGATGAACAATGAACCCAATTAAAGTTGTGCACTCTTCAATGGATCAACACAAGAAAGTGTTACAACATGAGCTTGCATGAAGATTGATGATTGATATGATGATCTAGAATAATTTACAATGTACAATCATTGTGTATATATAGGCAAGGTGATATGAGGTATGATAACTACCCTTGATACAAACATTAAATGCTCAATGCAAAAAATAAGTGCATGAGATAATTCATGGGAAAACTATTAAATGCATGTATGACTAAAAGTAAATATTGAGACATGGTCCCATTATAACTAACTTATAAAAATGACAACTAGGATAACTTAACTCCTAAGTAAACTTATCATGTGAATAGGTCCTCACTAATGAAAAGTTCGGAAATAACCCCATTCACACAAACAATGTGATTCTAATTTTACTATTACACTTTGATGAATAAGTGTGCCTTGATTTTTCATCAATAATTCCCAACCTCATTTAGTTGCGAGCTTCCAAGTTGTAATTTCATTATTTGGGACAACTCTTGAACATTTCATAGCTATTTAGATCTCTTTAATATGCATATATTAGTTAAACTATTTATAATTGTATTATAAAGAATAAATTTTTTTATTTCGTACCCCTCTATCTAGATATTATTGGTTTTAACTTTATGTAAATCTTCTAGGTAGTGGTAGTATTGACTAATTGCACATGTAAGTGATGAGTAGTTTCATGTATTATTGATTAAGTTATAAAAAAATTTACTTCTACAACCTAATTCTTTCTACATCAATAATTTTATAATCTTTCATTATAGACTTCAAATACATAATGTTTCAGTCCATGGATTCGGAGATTTGGAAATGTTAGTTTTGAAATTTATACATTTTCTATTTCTCAAACATTACTAATGATCCCTAGACATAGGTTTCTTTGTTGGGAAATTTTTCTTTTGGACAAGGCATTTTTTTCCTTTTTTTGAAGGAAATTCTCACCATGCTAGGGTTTTTTAAACCATGTTGGTCATTTTATAGTTGAAACAATATTATTTTTTATAATACCTATTATTTTAATAGTATTAAAAATCTTTCAAAATTCTAGGAACCTCACTTTCTTTGGAATTTTATGCCTACTTTTCATGGTGTGGATTAATAGAAAAATTATGTTTTCCACCTCATTTTATCAATTTTTTCTCTCATTCCTATTGTACATCACATCAAAGGAAACCATCATAGGTTTGGGATTTGGAGGTTAATTCAAAATGGTGAAGAAAAATGGGAATTATGATGCATACCAAAAAAATTTAAAATATCAAATGGAATAATAGCCATGATGTGTTGAATTCCATCACATCTTTAAAAATCATTAAAATTCCTTCACCTTTCACTTCACACATAAAAAAATAGTAGAATTGAAGGTGAATTTCACTCACATAAGATTTAAAAAATATTAGAGATGCATTCACTTAAATAATAGTTGTCATACCAAGTAAGCATCTTGTAGCTTTATTTAATATTCTTGAAAACTATTTTGGTGTGTGTCAACATAAAATATAAATCAAAATGAAGATTTTTTTGGAAGTTTGGAGATTTTTGGAAACTTGTGTTGTCATTGATATCAACATAGTATTTTTGCATTGATGTCAACCCTTGAGGAAGCAAGTGTGTTCATGAGCTGTGTTTTCTACATTATGTTGTCAATGTTGTCAACCTCTAATGTAGCAATGATGGATATGTTCTAGTGGATATCAACCTCTTGTGTGGTTGAGATGTTGAGAAGGTATTGCATATGTTGAGATGATATTTGTGGTGCTTGGTTTCCAAGTGCATTTGAGAAAAAATGAATAAAAGAGAGTTCAGTGTGACAAAGTGGTGTTCATTGTTTGTCTTTGCATTTATTCATGATTGAAGATATGCTTATATTTTGTTTGGAAATGACTATCAAAGGTATTCAAAGGTGTTATATCCAAATTTTCAAGTTCTTGATCGCATGGTAGAAGAAGTTGTGTTCAGTAGTGTGTGAACTGTGAAGCAGTGTTATCTAGGAGAAATGAGATTGCTCCACATTTCTCTACAATGAAGTTTATGGTGTTTTGTATCTAGGAACATGATTATAATGAATAAATTACAATCATGAAGTAAGCATCAACCTATTGGAGATATCAATCTCCAATTGTGTTTGTAGGAACCAACCTACTAGAGACACCACTCCCTAACATACATATTTGAGCACCACATCAATAAGAAAGACACTAGTCCTATAAGATTACAGAGATGATTTGTGGATCTTCAAGACTGGTTACACAACTTGCACTTATTTTGGTATGCCTTCAAACACTCTCCTAAATAACATATGATCTTTTGATAATGTTGCATAATGATTGGGATGCAAGTCCCATTACATTACTAGAATATTTTGATTACATAAAATTCACACTCACAACCTTCTCATTGAATAAATATTAGTCATAAATATATACATTCCAATACATTAACACTATTTCCTATCATCCAAGAACCTCTTAACACCATATATAATTAATGAGGTTGGCTAAGCGTAGACCTAAATTCAAATTGATATGAAACATGTAGTGGGTCAGTCCCAAAAAGAAAAATCCATCGATAATAGATGATGTTATGTGCTTCCTTTAGAGGTCTTAAACTATTCCTATCTCATCTTTAAATTCTTCCTCCAATTGGGACATTCTTCCCTTCTTTAGCGCAAACCCTCAAGTGTTATTCACAATTAGCTAGTCAACCCAAACAATAATTTGTTACATATAACTTACTAGATTTGATAAAGCTCAACCTTTGAAATTATAGAATTTGATACAACATAAGTAGCTTTACTTTAGGTCCAAACCAAAAGCCATAGAATTTAATTATTGTAGAATGTAGAGGAAAACACTATTACAATATAATATAGTGCATGAGTAGCAATACAAAGAATACTTCCGCAAATACTTCCAAACTACTTCCAACAATTGTAGAAGATTTTTCAAGCACACTATAAGTATTTTTCTTCACAATAATCATAACATTAACATTCTACAACTAATCACGGTACTTTTTGATCTCAAATTCTCTAACATGACATTAAGTAATTACATTTAATTATGATCAATCTTTTGGCATCACTCCTTTGACATAAATAAGTTCTTTTGACATTAATGGAAACTTATGTTCAATAATCTCCCCCTTTTTCATTGATGAAAAATAAAAAAATGTGGTTAGCACACCAACACTCTTAATCTAAAACTCCCCCTATGTGATACAACTAGATTTCTTGAGATTTTGAAAGATATAGAATTTTGTATTCTTCTCTCCCCCTTTGAAATCAATGAAAAAGATTAACAATTTCATGCATTGGAATTCCTATAGATTCATTCCTCTTTTTCATTTAGATATTATTTCTCTCCCTATGTCACCTCCTAACTATCAAGCATTCTACAAGGCCACCAAGCATGCTTGTGACAAGGATTCAATACTCCCCCTCAACCTACACTTCCTCTATATTCAAGAGGAGGGAGAAACCACTCCAAATTTATACCAAAGATCTACTCAAGTCTCCTTGGGAAGAGGTTTTCTAAAAACATATGCAATTTTCTCCTTAGTCTTAATATATTCTGATGAAGGGTACTCCCCTTACAATGACAAACTCACAATGGAAACATAGGCTTGAACAAGAAAATAAATGTAAGAGAATGCAAGAGATTGTATTAATCAGAAATAGAAATAATATTATAGTCTTACGTGCATTATTATGGGATACTTATTACATCCATTTTCCAAACTACAGATCTTAATTTTTACCTTCGGTTCTACATTCACCAATAAGAAGTCGGCCTTCACCTTCTTGCCACCTTCCTATCATTTCACTACATGTCGCTCTCTCTTCTTTGACTCTGTCATTTTCTTCCTTCAGTATTGATATATATCTCTAATCTCCTAGATTTCCCTTGACAGTCTTCAATCATGTTGTTGTAGTATCCTACTATCATCTAATCAACAATGAAATCTCTAGGTGGTTATCTTGGTTATTAGTAGTCTCAAGTGCTTGACCAATGAATGCATTGATCCAAAATAATGATGTGGAGTCAACGAGTATAATCACACTATGTTTCACTATCCTATTCGATTCCATTCATCACCTTAGAACAACTCTCATATCTATCATCGTTCCTACCATTGTCATGTCAATGGGACATCAAAATAGCTCTCTCTAAAACAAGCAAGTCTCCTTGACATGTAAGTTACTTGATGCCATCACTCTTTTAGCCCATCAAAGGGACACAAATTCATGTCACCTCGAAGCTCCATTGTCACCCCAATACGCCATGTCACCCTATCGAAGGGACCGCCGAATGACTCCCTACAATAACACAAGGTCACCTTGAAGCTTCATACTGGAATGTTCACTACCTGTTGGGATGTTGAGGGGACACCAAATGTCATCCCACCGACATGAAAGACTCCCACCGATGAACTCCAACATAGCTCCTTCATAATGCAAAGTTAAACACCATGGTGTAAATGTTGTAACCGACCATGCATACTAAGATTGATGCAAGATTGTTCTTCTCCCTGGATGCTCCAACATCAAACACTTGAGGTAATTTGAAAAGTGACCCTATCACCCTTTAGGGGTTAGAGGAAAACCAAAATTACTAACCTATGACTCGGACAATCAAGTTGAATCTTCCATAGGCCTTCATTTCCACTTCACTAGGTATTCATTATACTACGTGTTCCTTGTGATTCTTCCCACACGATTGTCCAAAATTTCTCCAATTTCTTCTTGTTCTACTATAGGTGCTAGAACACTCCACTGTGCTTCTACCAACTCATGCTCTGTATCTCCTTCATGATACTCTATCAAATCAAAAATGTTAAATATAGGTGAGACATGAATCTCACTCAACAAATCCACCTCATACACATTTCTTGAATCATGTTTCTTCAAAATCTTACATGGCCCAAAATTCTTGATATTCAACTTATTATATATATGCCAACTGGAAACCTCTCCTTCTGCAAATAAACCATGACTTTGTCACCCACCTAGAACTTCGTATATCTTCATTTCTAGTGTTCCTTTTCCTTGTACTATGTATTCATCTTATTGACATGATTCTTGTCTTGTTCATGCACATTCTTCATATGTTAAGTGAAATCTTTGGCTTTAGAACTATGCCTTTCTCCCTTATCCATCTTCCTTAACTCAGTGGCTATTCTAGACTATTTCCATACATAATTTGTAATGATGATTTACCATTTCTTCTATTGATTGAATTGTTATAAGAAAATTATGTCTATGGTAAAACCAAATCCCATCCTTTGGGTTTTTCACCTACCAAGCATCTCAACAAGTTACCAAGAATTCTATTTGCCACTTCCATCTATCCATATGTCTACAGATGATGTGTTGAGCTAAAATTCAAAAAAAAAATCATCTTTTTCCATAGCGTCCTCTAGAAATACCCTACAAACTTGGTATCTTGATAAGAAACTATGCTCTTGGGTAAACCATGTAACCAAACCACCTCTTTGAAGAATAATTCTATAATATGAATATAATCACTAGTCTTATGACATGGAATAAAGTTTGTCATCTTCAAAAATATATCAACCACCACAAATATGGAGTCATGACCTCACTGCATCCTTGGAAAACCAAGAACAAAATCCATTTTGATGTCCTCTTGTGGCTTCTCTGGTATAGGTAATGGCTGATATAATCCAATATTCTAGCTAGTGTGTTTTTCCATTTGACATACCCTACAAGCCTATACAAATTTCTCCACATCCTACTGCAACAGTGATCAATAGTACAATTCTCATTCACAACAAAAATTGTCTTATCTTGATCGAAATGTCTTTCCAATCCACTATTGTGTTTCTCCCTAATCAAGTTCTCCCTCATGGAACCCTTGGGAATGCAAAATTGGTTCTTTCTAAACAACATACCATCTTGGATTGTGAAATCTAACCATCTCATCCTATCCAGTGTGATGGGCTCCTTACAAGATTTCCAAGCTTCTACAAAATTAGGATCTTCTAGATACAAACTCTTGAGTTTGTGGAACCTAGAAAACACATCAATATATAATCTAATTAACAATTTTTGCCTCCTACTCAAGGCATCTACAACTCAATTCAATTTTCCACTCCTTTGCTTTAAAAAAATTGTGTAGCTTTGCAAAAATTCAACCCATTTCAAATGCCTTTGATTCAATTTTCCCCGACTATTCAAATATTGTAAAGCTTGATGATCAATAAATAAAATGAATTCTTCTAGAAACAAGTAATTTCTCTCCATTTCTTCAAAGCCTGGACTATTATGTAGAATTCATGATCATAAACAAAATACCTTTTATTTTCATCATTCAATTTCTCACTAAAGTAGGCAATGGTTTTACCTTCCTGACTTAAAACAACTCCAATGGCGCTACCACTGGCATCATAGTCTACCTGAAATACTATATTGAAATTTGGGAGTAGAAAAAAAGGTTGCTTTGTGACTTTCTTCTTCAGAAAATCAAAACTCTTTGTTTCTCCTATACTCCATTTGAATTCTTTTATATCCCCTCTCACTATTTCAGTTAGGGGTGCACAAATACTACTTAATCCTTTAATAAAATTTCAATAAAAACTAGCTAGACCATGGAAAGGTCTTACTTTAGTAGCGCTCCTTGGAGTTGGCCACTCCACAATGGATTTCACCTTCTCTGGATCCATTTCAGACCCTCTAGTAAGATAACAAATCCTAGGTACACTAGTTCACATTTCACAAAACTACATTTTTCAAGTTGATCAACAACTTCTCCTCTCTTAGATTCTCAAACAACTATTTGGTATGCATCAAGTTCTCTTCCAACATCTTACTAAAAATAAAAATGTCATCCAAGTAAACAATAAAAAACTTACCTAGAAATTTCTTCAATACCTCGTTCATGAGACGCATAAATGTACTAGGTCCATTGGTTAGCCCAAAAGGCATGACTAACCACTCATACAGTCCTTCTTTGGTTTTGAACACCATTTTACATTCATCACCTTTTGTGATTCAAATATGGTGTTAGCCACTCTTTAGATCGATCTTTGTGAAGTACTCAGCTCCACTCAAGCAATCCATTATGTCATCCATCCTTGGCAAGGGAAATCAATACTTGATTGTGATCATGTTGATGACTCTGGAATCGGTACACATATTCCATTCACCATCCTTCTTAGGTTCCAATACTACAGAAACTGTACATGGACTTAAGCTTTCCCTAATCAATCTTGTTCACAATAGCTTTTTCACTTGTTGATTCAACTCTCCATTCTCTATTGGAGTCATTCGATGGGCTATCTTATTTGGTGAACTAGCTCCAGGAATAAAATCTATTTGATGACTAATTTTCCTTACTGGTTGAAATCCTTGAAGTACATTATCAAAAACAATACTCTAGAATTCATCCAACAAACCACACACTTGTATAGGTACTTCATTACTGGATTCCTTTTCAACTCTAGGAATTAATGCAAAACACATGTTTTCATGCCTGATACCTTCTAGGAATTTCCTTCTATCGACCAAACAAATTTGTGCATTTCTACATACCTTTTCTCTTGTATCTTTTAGAGGCTTTACCTTATTTTGAACACCATCTTTTGTCAATGAATAGGTGTTAGCATTCCCATCATGCACAACTCGCTGATCAAACTGCCATGGTCAGCCTAACAACATGTGGCAAGCATCCATTGCTATTATATCACATAAAACTTTTCATTAGGTTCTAGTTACCAATATTGAACTTTATTAGGCATTGCTCACTTACTAGAGCCCTTTGGTCCTTCGACAACCATGCAATTTGATATGGACTTGGATGTCTTCTCTCTAACTACAACTTGGTGACCATTTCCTCTAACACTAGATTTTCAGTGCTACATTTGTCAATGATCACATTGCACACCTTACCTTCACACTTACACTGTTTGTGAAATAGATTCTTCATCTAATCAGGTCCCTTATTTTCATTCAACAAGGTCCTTCTAGCAACAAGGGTCTCATCTCATTCAACATATTCTGATTATGAAGCTCGATCATCTTCATCTACATGGGCCACTCACACATTGTCTTTATGCCTCCTATTTTTCTTCCCTTGGTGTTCCAGGCACTTGTAGGCTATATGCCCTTCTTCGTTGCACTAGAAACATGTTTTTCTAAAGCCTCCTCTTTCTGGTCTGCATTTAGATCTTCCTCTACCTTTTCAGTCTCCACTATTCTAATCATGAGGTTGGTATGAATCATCTCATTTTTTCTCTTGACCAGTACTTGATCCCTCACCTTTCCTTTGATCTCCACTATGACCTCCATATGGTCATCTACCACTCTTTCCTCCATGGTCTCCACCTCTTTTTTTTTCTTCCAAACCTCACATTAATTCATTCCTCAACCTTTAGAGAGAACTGATAAGTGTCCTCAATGGTAGTCATTCTCACTAGTGCCAATTCTTCTTGTATGCTAGGCTTCAGCGCATTAATATATCAAGAAAATTTCTCCTTATTCACTTCAGAATATCCTATTCAAATCAAGACCTTGTGAAATTACTCTATGTATTCTTTCACCATCCTAATTCCTTATCTTAGACTCTACATCTTCTTGGGCAGTTCCAATTCGTAATCAACTAGAAAAAATGCTTCTTCGATTTTGACACCATTCTATCCTATCTAGAAATTTTATCTTTCCCTTATCTTCTTCTTTCTAAATGGACCTCTTTTCACCATATACTTGCATTCCTTTTTACCTTTGTCTTTGCTAACCTTACTTTGTGAGGATCTTCAATCTCCTCAAATTCAAAAAATTCTTCCATGTCATTGATCTAATTGATCAATTCTTTAGGATTCAAACTTCCACTAAAAGTTGAAACTGCCATTTTAGGTTTCTTCCCAAGGCTGGACATCACTCTCAACAATCTTAGTTTTATAGGATCCACTTGATCCTATTCTTCTTCTTCCATTTCTTCTTCAATGTCATCTTCATTATCATCTCTCTTTCGATGCACATCTCTCCTTCAAACCTCTTGCTACAAGGTTTCTAATTGCATTATGAGGGCTTCGATTTCATCTCTAGGTGGATCTCTTCCTCCGCCACCTCAGCCTCTACTTATACCATGTTGGGAAAGTCTTGGAGGCATCTTGATATCAACCCACACACATAGGTCTTGTTGCAACTACCTAATATTTGGCACTCTGTTACAAACTCAAGATCTCCTCCTCTGATACCACTTGATGAAGGGTACTCCCAATTACAATGAAAAACTCACAATTGCATCATAGGTTTCCACAACAAAAAAATTCAAGAGAATTCAAGAGATTTTATTAGGGTATGTGTAGGATCATCATGAAAAAAACAGGCCCTTAAGTGGTAATAAAATTCAGAAAAATCAAAGTTAGACAACTTGATGTAAAAATTTGAATAATTTATCTATATTATTTTAAAAACATATAAGAATAGAATCTTTATAAAATTGAATGTAGTTTCTAAACTATTAGGTTTATTTTAAAAAATAAAAATCTATTTGGTGAAAATTTGAAATTTCAATGCATTAGTACTTAAATTTTAGGGAAAAAATAAGAAGTAGGTGTCTGTATGACCACCCTAACCACAATAAAATGATAATATTTTTTTATAATATTTTAGATATAAGTAAAGGACTCATGTCCCGATGTGATGCATATTTTTTTATAATTTGTTTCCAAGTAAATAATTATTTATGAATTTTTTATTACAACTTTTAAAATATATATAAACTCTTATGTCTAACCACCTTAACTTGGTCAAAAATTCATAAAATTCATTTTTTTTTATCTTATAGTATGTGAAGCATAGAATGTGATGCATGTTTTGGATTCAAAAAATGTGATATCGTTTGAAATCTATAGATTTTTCTCAATCAACCTATCAATGAGGACTTTAGACGTAATTCAAATGGAAAATGAATAATAATTATTTTAAATTCAAAGTAAAGAATAATTTATATTGGTGGAAAGCTGAGAATCTCCTTTAAAAACCCTTTTTGTTTCATCAATTTTGGATAAAAAAAAAGTAGTCAGTCACATGCGCCATCATATCACTTACATATCGCCACTTTTTGGCCCATCATGATCTTGCACATACCCATTACTTAGAAATTGAAATACATATTATAGTCTTATATGCCTAAACTTATGGGTTGCTTATTACGTCCATCTACCAAATTATAGATTTGAATTTTCACCTTTAGTTCTATATTCACCACAAAGCAGTCAAGTATGTGCAAGATCATGATGGGCCAAAAGGTGGTGATATCTATGTGATATGATTGTCCATGTGGCTGATGATTTTTTTTTTTACCCAAAATTGATGAAACAAAAAGGGTTTTTAAAAGAGATTCTCAGCTTTCCACCAATATAAATTATGTTTTACTTTGCATTTAAAAAATTATTATTATTCATTTTCTATTTGAATTACGACTAAAGTCCTGATTGATAGGTTGATTGAAAAACATCCATAGCTTTCAAACGGTGTCACATTTTTTTAATCTAAAACATGAGTTGCATTCTATGCTTCACATACTATAGGATTAAACAAAAAAAATTGAATTTCATGAAGTTTTGACCAAGTTAAGGTGGTTAGACATACGAGTTTTTATATTTTTTAAAATTTGTAATAAAAAATCATAATTAATTATTTACTTGGAAACAAATTACAAAAAAATATGGATCACATCGGGACATGAGTCCCCTACTTATATCTAAAATATTATAAAAAAATATTATCATTTTATTGTGGTTAGGGTGGTCAGACAGACACCTACTTCTTATTTTTTACCTGAAATTTAAGTACTACTGCATTGAAATTTCAAATTTTCACCAAATAGAATTTAAAAAATAAAAATAAACCTGGTATTTTAGAAAATACATTCAATTTTATACAGATTCTATTCTTACATATTTTTGAAATAATATAGATAACTTATTCAAATTTTTATGTCAAGTTTCTTAACTCTGATTTTTTGAATTTTATTGCCACTTAAGGGCCTATTTTTTCCATGATGATCCTGCACATACCCAGTCGACCTTCACCTTCTTGCCACCTTCCTTTCATTTCACTGCATGTCACTCTAATCTCTTCTCTATCTCTCTATCATTTTCTTCCTTCAGTACTGATATATCTCTCTAATCTCCTAGGTCGGCCTTGACATTCTTCTCTCATGTTGTCATAGTATCATCCTGTCATCTAATGAACAATGAAATATCTAGGTGGTTATCTTGGTTATCCATAGTCTCAATCACTCGACCAATGAATGCATTGATCCACAAAAATGATGTGGATTCAACGAGTATAATCATGTTACATGTCACTATCCTATTCTCTTTCTTCTATCACCTTAGACTAACTCTCATTTGTGTCATTGTTCTCGCCATCGTCGTGTCAAGGGGACACCAAAACACCTTGCTCTAAAACAAGCGATTCTCCCTGATCTATAATTTACTTGATGCCATCACTCCTTTAACCCATCGAAGGGACACAAATTCATGTCGGCCTAAAGTTCCACCATCATCCCGATACACCATGTCACCCTGTCGAAGGGACCCTAGATCAAATCCCTATGATAACACAAGGTCACCTTGAAGCTTCATACTAGAATGTTCACTATTGATTGGGATGTCAAGGGGACACCAAATGTTCTCCCGTCGACATGAAACACTCCCACTGATGAAATCCAACACAAATCCTTCATACTACGAAGGTAAATGCCATGGTGTAATTGTTGTAACTGATCGTGCATACTAAGATCGATGCAAGATTGTTCTTCACCCTAAATTCTCTTGCATCATATTCCAACTTTAATTATTTGTCTACAACATCCTCTCTCATAAAATGATACTTAATTGCAATATGCTTTGTCCTTGAATTCATCACCAAATTCTTTGAAATATTTATAGCACTAGTATTGTCACAAAGAATGGAGATGGGTTCATCAAGCTTGCTCTATTTTCATCTCCTTCAAGTTTTGATTCAGCCATAATACCTGATTGCAACATGAATCTATTGCAATGTACTCCACTTCTTCTCTAGATAAAGATATTGAATCCCACTTCTTTCTTAACTAAGATACAATACTATCACCAAGAAATAATGCTCCACCACTTCTACTCTTCTAGTCATCTATGCTTCCAACCCAATCTAAATTTGTGTATGTAGTCCATGTGATGTTTTCACTGTAGGATACCATAAACTAAAATCTATTGTAGCCTTTAGATATATAAATATCCTTTTTACTACATTGACATGACTTTCCTTAGGCACTACCTAACACATAAAACCATCCCTACTACTTGCATTATATTTGGTTTGGATGTAGTTACAAAAAACCACCAATCATTGACTTATACAAGGTCTGATTTTCCAAAGTAGATTCATCATCCTAACTCAATTTACACCCAGTAACCATAGGTGTACTTACCAGTTTGTGTTCTTCCATTTTAAACTTTCTCAACATCTCTTTTATGTACTTGTTCTAAGAAATGAATAAACCTTTCTTTGATTGAGATTGTAAATCATGAAAGAAGGATAACTCTCCAAGCATTGAAATTTCAAAATCATTCTACATCACATCTCAGAACTCTTTGCACATAGCATCACTACTACCACCAAAGATAATGCCATCAACATAAAAAACAATAATCAATAATTGATCACCATCAATTTTTATGTTTAAGTTTATATTTGTACTACCTCTCTTGAAACCTTATTGCTTTAGATATCTATCTAATATGGAATACGATGCTCTAGGAGCCTGTTTGAGTCCATAAAGAGCCTTTTCAAGTTTGCACACAAAATCCAATTTATCTGAACATTGGAATCCTTTTGGTTGTTCAAAGTAGACTTCTTCTAGTTCTCCATTTAGAAATGCAGATTTGACATCTATTTGATATACCTTGAAATTATTGAATGTTGATAAGGCTAAAAACATTTTTATTGCTTCTAACCTTGCTACCAAAGAAAATGTCTCCTTTAAATCAATTCACTCAACTTGAGCATATCATTTGTATACAATTCTAGACTTGTACTGAATCACTTTTCCATCTTCATTTAACTTATTTCTAAAGAATCATTTGGTACAAATGACATTTTTGTCTTTAAATATTAGAACCAATTCCAAAGTTTCATTTTTCTTATCTAAGTTAATTATTCCTCCATGGTATCTAAACAACCTTTCTCTTTTCTTTCTTTTGCATAGGAAATTGGTTCAATTTTTATAATAAGGAAAAGTGTACCTGTTCATTTTATTTCTCATTTTTTCTCTGCGACTATACTCCATTGTCCTTATCTCCAATGATTTGATCTTTATAATGGTTCTTTTGAACATACATATCCAAAGTCTTTGTAACTTTATTATCCGAGTCATTTTTCGAGTCTTCATCACTATTGTAGATTAAATCTTCATTGTCTTCTTCATCTAGAGTCTTAGTAGATTGTATTGTTTTATTAATACTTACATTAACACTTTCCACAATCCTTTTCAACCTTTTGTTATAACATCTATATGCATCTCTTGTCATAGAGTAACCAAGAAAAATACCTTCATCAAATCTAGAATCCAACATGCCCAAATGTTCTTCATATCCCTTGATATAGAATTTTCTTCTAAATATTTTGAGATGTTTGATTGAAGGCGGCCTTCCTTTTCATAGTTCATATGGTTTTTTGGCAGTATTTGGCTTGATTTGAGGCCTATTCATAATGTAAACTATTGTCTGAACCACTTCTCTCCAATACATATCTAAAAAAATTGCTTGACTTAACATTGTTTTGGCCATCTTCTATACAGTCTACCAAAGAGTATAATTTTAGATAGAGATACCAACTTTGTTTTTTTATTTCTAGAGGACATTATGGAAGAAGTTGAAGATAGATTTGAGTTTTATTTTTGTGCACCATCCACATGCTGATGGAAAAACGAAGGTGGTGAATAGGAGTTTGGGTAACCTATTGAGATGCTTAGTAGGAGATAAACCAAAGGGATGGGATTTGATTTTACGATAGGTGGAATTTTATTATAACAATTATGTCAATAGGAGCACTGGTAAATCACCATTCCAGATTGTATATGGGAGTATTTTGAGGAATGATTCTGAACTAAGGAAGATGGGTAAAGGAGAGAAGAGTAGAGTTGAGGCTGAAGAATTTTCATGACGGGGTGAAGAAGAATATCAATAAGATGAACTCTCAGTATAAGGATAAGGCAGATCATAAAAGGAGGTATAAGGAGTTTCAGGTAGGAGATGAATTCATGATTCATTTTCAAAAGGAGAGGTTTCCAATCGGTACATACAATAATTTAAAGATGAAGAAGTTTGGACCATGCAAGATCCTGAAGAAGCATGATTCAGGAAATGCGTATGAGGTAGAGTTGTCAAGTAAGATTCATGTTTCACCTATGTTTAACATTGCTGATTTGACATAATATCATGAAGGAGTTAAGGAGAATGAATTGACAGAGGCATAGTGGAACATTCCAACACCTACATCAAAAAAGGAAGAGAGAATGAATTTTGGATAGTCGTGTAGGTAGAAGCACAAGAAATGGGAAATATGCAGAGTACTTGGTGAAATGGAGAGGAAGGCATGTTGAAGATTCATCATGGTTATCTAAATTTGAGGTTAACTATCTTGGTTTCCCTCTAACACCTGGGAAGTGATAGGGTCACTTTTCAAATTACCCTGGGTGTCTGATGCAGGAGCATCCAATATCTCAATGCTCTTCCCAAATTTCAACTTCAACTGATGATTTATTTTTTCAAGATATTTCCTTAGTGACACAATCTCTTCTTCAAGTTAATATGTTAGAGTAAAGGTCTTAACTTAATTATGTTGATTAAGTTACCTTTATTCCCTTCTTAAGATTTCACGTTAGTTTGCATAAAGTGACATTTAATAATTATATTAATTATTAAATGTTATCCTATTAGGGCTTTTATTAGGGTTTTTCCTATTAGGGTTTTATTAGGGTTTGCATGATCTCCTTTTTATAAGGATTGATCCCATTGTATTTCATATCAATTCATTCTCTCATTCTCTCAGATATATACATTTTCAGCTTTCAGAGAACCCTTGCTTGTTTGTCTCCATCTCTTCTTTTGTGATAGTTTATTTGCATGTAGGTGATCTTTGGGGTTTGTGAAGTTGTATTTTCTCAACTTCTACATGGTATCAAAGCTCCACACCTGCTACTTCCTGTTCTTGTTTTGAAGATTTTTGGAGCTTCAAGGGGTTGGGGTTTGTTTTCTTGATCTAGGGCATAACTGCAATTTTGTAGCATTTCCAGCTCAAACGGACATCGCCATTGCGTCCACAGTGGTCCAAAACCCCTAAATCGACTGTTCATTCCTCCATTTTGAACAAAGTCGAAATTTGAAGCAAATTTTTTTTAAGGTACGACCATATGACCATTGTCTACGCGCAATTCTGAAAAAATCCTGGTAATTTTTATTTTTATTTTTAGAATACTTTTGTCTGAAATTTTTTTTTTAAAAAAATAAATAAAAAACCATTATTAAATTGTTTTTTGATTTTAAAAATAAAAAATAAAAAAAATAAAAATTTTGCAATTTTAGGGCTTACCGGCCCCAGTACAGGGTACCCGCAGGTACCTGCGTATGTAGGCCTGCGAGCCCTCTGCCTTGCCGGTCGATGTACTATCGACCGTCGGTGGCCTTAGTGCCGACCGTCAGTAGATAGTATCGCCGACAACGGTACAGTGGCCGCGGCGGTACAACCGTTGACCATTTTTTTTGTTTGTTTTTTTTAAAACAAAAAAAACATTTTTTTGTTTTTTTTATATAAAAAACAATTTTTTTCAAAATTAGCCCAATCGCACTTTTATGGTGACGACCATTTGGCCGTCAAATTTAACCCAGTATTTTTGCTACGACGGTCATATGACAACCAAATTTAACCCAGCGTTGGCTTTTTCCCTCTTTCGAGTTGTTTTATTCCAGGGGCCGTAACTTGGGCATACAATATCATTTTTTGGCAAACGAGATATCATCAGAAAGCTGATTTTCTCATCTTTCCATTGGTGTGGGTCTCATGGCTTCTTTTTTCCGTTGGTATATTCTACAACCATTTGAAGACAAAGGGGCTATTTTCAGTCCCAAGCTCATAACTTTTGATCAGTTTCTCCATTTTTCGTAATCTCAGTGGCGTTGGAACCGTATTTCAGAGATCTTCAATTTCATCCATGCAATTTTTCCAAATTTCACTTCAGGTATATTTTATTCAGTTATTTGTGTTTTCACACTTTGGTGGATTACTTGGACATATTTGCTCTTGGAAAAATTTTGTTTGCATGGGATGCTTTGTTTTTGGCTGTTCTTCATGTATTTCCAGCATTTTTTGTCCTTTTAGGACATTTTGAGCATTATTTGTAAGAAATATTTTTTGTAAATGCACTAAGATAAAGTGCCACACTATTGTACATGCATCTTTTGGGGTTTTTGCACATAAGGTTGTGCCATATTTTGTACTCGCACTAATATTATATAGTGCCATGAGGGGTTGTGTAGTTTTCCTTTGTTTCGTCATCACGTCTTTGTCTGGTGAGTATCCATCCATGATGACAATGAATCCATACCATGGGGGGTTGTGTAGCTTGCCTTTGTTTTCCATCACACCTTTGTTCAGTGAGTGTCCCTCCACGACGACCATGGATCCATATGATTCCAGCCTCATGCATGTGTGCTTTGTTTTGCACACCACTTATTCAGTTGCAGGTGCTATCTTGTGCACTTTCAGATGTTTCTCCTCCTTCATGCACTACAGGGTGTTTCACATCATTTCAGTGGATCTGTCAGGCTCTCCCAATTCAACATTATGGGGGGGTTATTATATTGTTCATGCTAATGCTTCCTTGGTTTTTCCTTGGAAGGGATCTTCCATTCTCAGTTGATCAATGTTTCAGACTATTGGTTCTTGTGCCATTTGTATCTTCATTCCAGGTGTTTGCCTTTGTTTGCCATCTGATTCGAGTAGTGTCATATGGGCACTTATGCAGATTGTTGTCTTCTTGTTCCTGATCATCCTATCTTCAACGGAGGTTCTTCGCACCATAGCAGTCATCTTTCGACAGTTGTTTGCAGCTTCTTCTGCTTCAGTGATGTTCTTCTTGCCTTTCTGCATCTCTTTTTGGAGTAGACCTTTTTCCCATAAGGTTTTCTCTATTTCTCCTCTTTACAGAGATTTGGTTGTACTTGGGTACTTGATCTGGCCTAGTTGTCGAGACCCATGTTTGTCTTCTTGCATTGTAGTTACCTTTGCTTTCTTGCATTTGTTTGTAGCTGCACTATTGCTCATCTTAAGGGGGGGTGTTAGATTAAAGGTCTTAACTTAATTATGTTGATTAAGTTACCTTTATTCCCTTCTTAAGATTTCATGTTAGTTTGCATAAAGTGACATTTAATAATTATATTAATTATTAAATGTTATCCTATTAGGGCTTCTATTAGGGTTTTTCCTATTAGGGTTTTATTAGGGTTTGCATGATCTCCTTTTTATAAGGATTGATCCCATTGTATTTCATATCAATTCATTCTCTCATTCTTTCTGATATATACATTTTCATTTTTCAGAGAACCCTTGCTTGTTTGTCTCCATCTCTTCTTTTGTGATAGGTTATTTGCATGCAGGTGATCTTCGGGGTTTGTGAAGTTGTATTTTCTCAACTCTTACATTTCACAATCCTTATCTCTTGTTAGAAACCTTTCTATCAAAACTTGTTCTATCATCTTTTCTTCTTCCAATTGAATATTTTGTTCAATGATCATATTCTCAACCTTCTCAAGATTTTGAGGTAATTTTCCTTTAACTTTCATTTCTTCAACAAATAAATTTATTTGTTAGTGCAAAGAAATTATTCCACAAGATCTACTTCATCATCATCATCATCATTTTTGGATTTCATTTGTTCATCACCTTCAGAAGTTTCCATAGCCATGAAAAGAGACTTTTCTCCTTCATTCCTAGAATTTTCTTGGTCATCATCATCAAATGAGTAGCCTTCCTCATTGATAAAGAAACTCTTCTGATTTTTCTAAACCTTTTTCCCTTTTAGAAACGACTTATTTTTATCATTGCTAGAGTATTTGTATGGAAATTTAGCCATGAAATGTCCTAATTCACCATAATTAAAATATTTGAAAGGAAACTTATATTTATACTTTTTAGAACCCTTTTGTAACTTTCTAACAAATTTTTCTTCCTCCACATTTGATCCATCATCCAAATCTAGATCATCTTGCTTCTTAGACACTTTGAATGATACCTCTTTCCTTACAACTTTTTCATTTTCAATTCTCATTTTGTAGGTAGTTTTAATTCCATGTAACTCATCCATAGTTAGAGTATTCAAATCCTTAGCTTCTTCAATAGCAAAACATTTTGCATCAAAATTTTGGGGAAGGGATATGAGTACCTTTTTCATAATCATGCCTTCTTTCATTTCTTCACCAAGGCCTTTGATAGATTTGACAACCTCATCAACCTAGAGTAGTAATGATGAAATTTTTTTCTCTTCCTTTATTCTTAGAGTTTCAAATTGACCTCGATGGGTTTGAAGCTTTTCTTTTTTTACCTTTTCATCACCTTCATAGATGTTGTGTAACTTAACCCACAATTTCTTTGTTGTCCTGTAATGCATGATCTTCACAGAATTAGAGTTAAATAAACCACATAAAATAGCATTTCTTTCTTTTCCATTATTCTCACAAGCCTTATTTCCACTCTAATCTATTGGGGGACTTTTAGGGATTTCATATCCATCCACAATTGATTACTAAACCTCAAACCCTAGGGCCATCAAATATTATTCTATCCTTACTCTCCAAAAGGCATAATTGTTTCCTTCAAAAAGTGGTGCCTTATTTGAAGACAAACCTTCTTGAGCCACTGAATGTGCCATTCTAAATCTACCTCAAGATGTTAAAATTTTTCAAAGGAAATTAGCCCTGATACCCATTAAAAGGCACAAAATATACTAAGAGGGGGTGAATCAGTATATGCCAAAATTATTTAATTTATCATGAATTACCATTGATAACCTCTCCAAACATAAACCTCAAAACAAAAAGTATTTTTTAACCATTAAGAAACATAAATGCACACATTCACACAAAGAACACCAGATATATATATATATATATATATATATATATATATATATATGGAAACCCAAGATGGTAAAAACCATGGTGAGAAGAGTTTCTTGGAACTACTATAAAAATACAGCCTCGCAAAAATAATGATTAACTTATAATCATGAAGTAGGCACCAGCCTACCAGAGACACCAATCCCCAATTGTGTTTGTAGGCATCAACCTATTGGAGAAACCAATCCCCAGCATATGGATTTTAGCACCAACTCAATAGGAAAGACACCAGTCCTATCGGATTATAGAGATTATTTGTGGATCTTCAAGATTGATTGTATAGCTTGCACTTGTTCTAGTTTTCCTTCAAACACTCTACTACATAATATATGATCGTTTGATAATGGTGCACAATGATTGGGATGCAACTTGCATTACATTACTCATATATTATAATTAAATAGCATTCACACTCACACCCTTCTCATTGAATGAATCATATTTATAAATATATGCATCCCAATATGTATTCACTATTTCATGTCATCCATGAACCTCTTAACACCATCCACAATTAGCTAGGTTAGCTAAGGGTGGACCTAAATTAAAATTGATATGAAACATGTACCGGGTTAGTCCTAAATCAATTTTATTTCCACCAATAATAGATGATGTTATGTGCTTCTTTTAGAGGTCTTAGAATGGTCCTATCTCATCTTCACATGCTTCCTCCAACTCATACATGCTTCCCTGAACTCTAGTGAAAACACTTAGGTGTTATTCATAGTTATCTAGTCAATCCAGACAATACTCTATTACATCTAACTTACTATTTTCTAAAGCTCAACCTCTAAATTTGTGGAATATCATACAACATAAGTAGCTTTACTTTAGGTCCAAAATGTAAGCCATAAAATTTGACTATAGTATAATGCAAAGAAGAACACTATTATAGTATAATATAGTGCATGAGTAGCAATCCACATAATACCTGAACCGCAAACACTTTCAGACTATTTCCAACAATTGTGGAAGATGTTTCAAGCATAATATAAGTAGATTTCTTCTTAGTAATGATAAAATTAATATTCTACAACTGATCGTAGTACTTCTTGATCTCAAATGCTTTGAAATGACATGAAGTAATTACATTTAATTCTAACCTATATATTTTGGTATCACTTCTTTAACATATATGATCTCTTTTGAAATTAATGACAACTTATGTTCAATATACTCTGGTTACAAAAAGAAACTGTAGATGGCACAAGCTTGTTATGGAGAGATTGAAATGGATAGCAATTATTAGCCTTCAAGCAACTGAGATGATACATGTTTTCATGATGACCTCGAAGGAGATATAGGTCAGTTCCTAATATGATGTGCAATCTCTTCATTAGTGATTAGTTTTCTCACATGATCCAATATCATTAGGAAATCATCCAAAACTTTAATCTTATTAACAAAGGCTCCTAGATTATATGTTCCATCCACAACCATATTCCCTTCGATCAAAAAACACATTTTATCTAAAACTACCCTATTCTCATTATCTGAAGGTGAGAAGAAGTAATGAGATCCCTGAGAGACAAACAAGGCAAAGCATGACCCTTTAACTTCATGATGGTGTTCTTGAATCCCCTTCTATTTCAAAATTGGTGAAGCCTTTATTATTGGCTAGTTGAATCTCGTGATATGTCATTTCCACCTCAACAAAAGTTAAGGTATGTCTCCTAGGGTTAACCACATAATTAAGAATTATTTTACCTCTATAATCCTATAGGATGTCACCCCCTCTCACCCAGCTTAGGTTCCCTTTGGCCAAACCATCAAATTTTAGTTTAATCCAGCCAAGGTCAAGGGGTTCTATATGAAGAGCATGTTGATATGCATATAAGGGAAAAATATTTTTAAGTGAGTGATTTATTTATGGCATATTTAGGAAAAGAGAGGTTCTCACAAGGAGCATACATATTTTTTCCATTTCAATATTATTTATTTGTATAAGTTTCATGAAGGGGAGACAAATAAACAAGGGTATACACACAAATTTGCAGGATGCACAAGGATGAATGCATCAATTACATGAAAATAAATTTGAAGAAATAAACAAATTGATTGATTCTCAAATGGTCAAGAGAACCAGGGAGAAGACTATATGGAATACTTGGTCCTTTAGAAGAATAGAGCCATAGATGACGTCTCTTGGATGTTGGTTGAGTACAGAATTCTAATTTTGAACTTGCTAAAATTTTCATGAGTTAAAAACTCATGAAACATTTTATTTACCTAGCATGTTTGATGCAGGAGCATCCAGGTCTATAGGAAATTTTGTATCACCCAAAATAAATTTATTTCATTATTTCTAATTTTGTTACTTTTTGTTTCTAGTAATGTTGGTTTTGGGTAGTTTCGTCAAGAGGATTTTCAAAAACAATTTGGGAAAAATTAAAACATCACATAGCAAGAGGAGACTAATGGGTATTTACAAACCAAATTTGGTGAGAATTAGATAAAAAGTAACTAGATTATACTTATGTGGATTTTTGGTCTACTATCAACCTTTCGTGTGTTTTTGGTCTAGTACCAAGTGTTATGGGTTTTTGGTCTACTACTAAAATTTTGTTTATATTTTCTATTGAACTAACTCATTTACAACTAGTTCCAATGTACTTTCCTACACATTAGTTACATATGGATTTTTCACATTTGTGGGAATTTCTTACCCATTTGAATCTTTGAGGAATTTGACATCTAACACAAAAAAATAACACACTCTAATTGTTCAAACAATAACACACAAGTTTATAATTTATATGGGAAACCGTTCGGCTCAAAGATTGCAACAAGATTCACAACTCATAATTTTTAACCATTTTGCAACCAACACAATTTCAATTGATAGTTTCACTTGTCAATCAAAATTAAATTCAAAATTTCAAGAGAAATTAATTTACACAACCTAGCTTGCATTCAAATTTGAAAAAAGAATTCAAATATGTTTATTCAATACAATTCATAAACTAAAGCATTTTCAAACCACATTTAACTTTTGATTTTTGTATTTACTCTCTTAGCATAGACATATCGCATTTTTCTCTGTATCTTTTCTTCTTCACATTGCTTCCCCACTATCCATATACTTTCTCAATATTATCTTAATTAATTCTTCCTTTGTGCATTAATGTTGCAACCCACATCATTCTTCATACACTCTCATCTCAATGGCTCGATTCACCTTCATTTGAATCTGCAAACTTTTCTTCCCTGCTGAATGGTTCAATCTGCACTTTTTATTTTCATTGCAACTCTTCTTTCCAATGTTCCTCTACACAACCTCCTCTATCTACCACACTACCCCTTCCTTTCTACTTGGCACTAGCTTTCAATATATTATGTTACCATTCTGTTGAAAGTTTCCTATGTATTTTGGAATTATCATAGGGTCTCCTCCTTTCCCTAAGCATGACCCCATTCTACCACTCTTCATAGCCCTATCACCACCTCATCCATTCACCCATTCATTATTTTGTTCATTTTTATTTATTTACCTTATCCTCTCCTTGTGCGACCCTTGGTATCCCAATCAAAAATTCTTTTTGTTTATTTCATTATTTTCCTTTTTAAATTCCATCATTGGCCATGCACCCATTCATTATCTCAAAAATTATTTTTAATTTCTTCTTTTATAGTTGGAACCTTTGAAATTTATTATGCCAATTCAATTGAAGAGTAAATATGTTATTTAACTATGCATCTATCTAATCAAATTTACATAATCGACCACAAAATCATATTTGAATTTAACTCCGAAATCAAATACAAATTAAAAATGCAAAATCAAAGCTAAATTTCTTTTGGGTGATGTTGATTGCCTATCCGCTCGGGATGCTCCTGGGTATCAACACAAAGTTGTGTCACACTTTCGTCCAACTTATCAGCACAAGTGAATTTAAATATTTTTAACTAAAAATTAATTTGATCAAACATATGATCTTGTAAGATACATTCTAGCTAATTTATATACATCCACAACTTTTTCAACTAAAATTGTTGGCTAACTGCATATTTAGCACCACTTTGAGTCCAATTTACTGAAAAAGTAAAATTATTTGAAAAACTTGATGTTTCAATAACTTGTACTTGTGTAAAAAACATTTTTTCTAAAATATAAAAATACCCTTTTGTAGATCCATAAGTTTAGTGTTCAAAAATATTTATTTTAATAGTTTAATTATTATTTATATTTTTACTAAATGTAGGTTATCAACACAAAACATTAGGTTGATTACCATGTCAAGGAAAAATAGTAAAACTTATTAAAAAAAATTGAAAAAAATATGATGCCCTAGATACAAGAATCTATATCAAGATGGTATTTTTTTTTCCATTTTAGATAAATAATTAATATGAAAGTTGATGTCGATTGGAAACAACTAATTTGTAATACACACACATTTTAATATTTATTTAAAAATATATACTTATAAAAATTGGAAAAAAATATATCCATGCCCTAAAGCTTCAAGTTATAAATACACAAAAAAAAATTACTCTATAAAGATTGGTGTCTCATGTAACTTCATTTTTCAACATTTTATCAACAACTAAATTATAGTGTTAATTTATAAAACACTATATTCAATTTTATTTTATTTTTTGAAAAACATACAAACATAAACTATACTAAAAAATAAATATTTTATTATTTTACATCATTTCAAAATTAAAAACATATATATCACTTTTTAGTGGTTCAAGTTTAAAAGTTGGATCAGCATTTGTTGTTTCCTTTATAAAAGTGTGACACAACTTTGTACTTTTACCCTCTTGCATTAGACATGTTAGGTAGTAAATTTGTGAGCATAGCTCACAAAGTGGAGTTGAATAGTAGGACTACTCTCCCGGGTTGCCATCAACCTAAAGCGAACTCCTTTGTTGTCCAAAATTTTCCAGATCATTCTTTCTTCTATTTTTTCCAACATCGTGCTGGAACACACACCATCTTCGTCCAAATTTTCTCACTGCTCTTCTCCTTCATGGGATGCAATCCACTATTATCCGACCTCATACACCAAACATTATTTTCACTCTTTTCTTCTTTCATGGGTTCAAACCCACCTCTAACCGTCCACCAATATCCACAACCAACTCTACACACAACCACACAACATCTACTACATGCTCTTATCCTCTATCAATCTCATCTCCTACTACCACATATAACAATCAAATAACATCACAAATCTAATTTACCTCATCTTCATTCACAGTTGCAACATCGAATTTCTCTATGAGATCTTCCACCTCCTCATCAGCTGCAACTTCTCATTCTTCTCTCTCCATGCATTCCTTATGTCATGCCTCTATTGTAACTTCTTCAATAGGGGATTCTCTCCCATATTTCTTCATCCAACTCAGACTACAGTACTCGTTTCCACTATCCTCTTTCTTCATCTCTATTTTCTTCACCACTTTCCTCTCACCTTTCCAAAAATTCTTTTCCAATTTCTCGAGCCTTGCCTCAATCTTTCCTACTTCTTCATGAACCATTTGTTCCATTTATTTAAACTTTTCATCCTCCACTTTCTCCCAATACTGCTCCTAAAATAGTACCTGCACAGGTCTCCTCATGACCCAACCCATCTTGCCTACTCCAATTTCACCCCATACAATCTGCTATCACACTCAATCTGCAAAAAAAATCCTTTTGTGGCTTCAAGATCTCTCATTTCTTAGGACTCATCTTACCTGTTGCTTCTCTACCACTTCACACTTACTTTTTGGTACAAACTACCTCATGGTTTGCGATCTATTCACACTTTCACCTGTAGGTTCTGGTGGATCCTCTCCATGCTCAGGACTACCCGTTGTAATTTACCAATTGACATGGACAAATAAAACACTCTCGTTGTTCAAACAATTTAACGCACAAGTTTATCATTTCTTTGGGAAACCCTTCAGCTCAAACTTTATCAAACTTTCTAGCCATCGAAGGATGAAAATAAATTGAAACACACATGGAGGATTTTTTGAAAGTTTGAGAAAGGTGATTCTGACCAGAATTAGTTTGTTTGTATTCTTGTAATGGAATTTTTTTGTCAAACAATAATTATTTTATTTTATTATCTTTGTAAACATTATATTAGCTATGTGATTGGGTTATCTGATAAGGCTCCCTAGGGTCAACTACATCAAAAATTCTATATTAAGTTCTAAACTATGCCTAGCTTAACCTCATGAGAGAGCCAAGAAGGATTAACCTAAGTTTTTAGTGTATTTTTGGAAGGTACTCTTCCAAGATATAAAATGAGCAGAAACTATTCTAGCCATTTCCATTTGTTATAAATATTATGAATGGAAAATAAATATTATAGAAGCTTTGTAATTCATACATTGTGAAATACTCTTAAAACAAACTTCATAATTTTTAGGTGGAGGTTATACGCTTCACTCCAAGACTAATAATTCAACGTTAACAATTAAATTAGACAAATTTATTAACATTAAATAAAACTAAACACCCTAAAATTGAGAAAAACTAAAATTCATCTATGGACATAAAAATTTGATGTAGGAGCATCCAGGGTGTAAGACAATCTTGCATCACCAAAAATATTGTTATTTCATTTTGTTCATTTTAATAAGGGCTTAGAAGTTAGAAAAGAATAAATTAATTAATATGCAACTATGTAATTTCCTTTGTGCCAAATTGTAATTATAATTTTGGTAAAAATTATGCAATGAAAAATGTTTCTAAGGCATAAATGGGAAAATATTCTTCTTGGGCATCCCATTTCAAGGTGGGGACCACATGGGGTGCATGTGCTTGCATGTTCAATTGCATGCATTGCATGTATTTTCATGTTTGTGCCACAAGCTTTGCATGTTGGTGTATGTTCATATTTGGAGCCGTCGCCAAAGATCAATAAAGATGCTAGAATTGACCAAATTTGATTGACCACGATATAGGTGTCCATGTAAAGGCCATGTGAGCATTGATTAATTTTATTATTTTATGATTATTTCTTCAAATGGGCGTGGGTTTTCCAGGGAGGTTTTTCCTTGTGGTTTTTGAAAACCATAGTGGTAAATTCTAATATTAAAACTTCTATATTATGATTCCTTGTCATTTGGGGAAATTGCTTTGAGATTTTTTGCAAGTGAAATGGGAAGATGCTACTATATTGAAGAGAGGATTTGAAGACTCCATTGTTGCAAATTTCTATTTGCATAGAAGCCCATGTTTTTGGGAGCTAGTGAGCTCTACATTTTAGGAGATAGTGAGCTAGTGAAGTTCGTGTGAAGGGAGCTTGAGAGCTTCAGCTAAAAGAAGGTTGAAAGAGACCAAGAAGGCATTTTTGTTTCAGGCTTGGAGGTGTGTTATAGCAGCAAGAAGATTGATGATTTCATGGTTTGATTGCAACGGTGATTCATAATGAAGATTGTAGGGTGAAGATGCTAGAGGCTTGTGATAGAAGTCAAATTGAAGGAGATAAGTTTTTTATTGATCTTTTCTGATTTGTATTAGTCATATTTCAGATTTGTAATTATTCTCATCAGCCCATATGGCTGCACAATCAATGGTTTCAGTTATTGTATGTAATTCTTGAATTTTCAAGAGATTTTGAATGAACAACGAACACTTTTACAGATTTTTGTGTTGTTTCAAACCATTTCTAAATTGAATTTTCAAATTGTTGTGAGTATGTGAATAAGGGTTGGTTTCTCCCTTCATCAAAATTTCACTCAACTATTAGAAAAAAATCCTAAGAAGAAAAATAGACATCGCAACCAAATAATCCTCCAAAGCTCTCCATTGCATATGATCCTTCTACAAAGCTCTTATTAAGGAAAAAAATAGACATCACAATCAAGTAATCCTCCAAACTCTCAATTGCATATGGACCTTCTACAAAGTTCTTATTAAGAAAAAAATAGATGTCAAAACCAAATAATCCTCCAAAACTCTCCATTGCATATGATCCTTCTACAAAGTTCTTACTTTGCTGAAAAACATTTGTCGAACCATTAGAAAATTTTACTTCAACAAAAACAATTATGGTAAAAAAATAAATTTGTAGAGGTATAAACAATTAGAAACATGATTATTTATAATATCATTTTAAAATGTATTTAGCACACATGCCGACTCATATTACAGAAGTTCAGACAGGGACATCTAAGAATTTTTAAAGAATTGTAAATGGATCTCTCCCTCCTGAAACAAAAAGAATTGAAAATGGGTAAAGTGGATCCATTGCTCTTCAAATAGAAAGAGAATAAATGTTTGTACAGATGATCCCTTCCTCGAATGACTTGAAAAGGAAAGAACATTTTAAAAAGAAAGTTGTATCCCCAGAGACAACGAGGGCACAAGCAATCATAGCTGGAATAAAGAAAGAGAAACAACTGTTTTTATTACATGAACAATAATGAGTTTGATAGTTTTCATTTCATTCTTTACTGGAATAAAGAATGATGGGTGAATTATAAAATGCATTGAAAATTTGATGTTCATAAAAGAATCTCTCAAAGTAGAAAGAATTTTTTCCTTCTGTCCAATCTGGAAACAATTTTTAGAATATGACGAGAATAAGAACTAAAGTAAATATAATCAGAATAAGATCCTAAAACCTTCTCAGGTAAAACCTTTCCAAAAGGGAAAAAGTTCTAGTGCCAGTCGATCATTGCTCTGTGAAATGAAATAAAATATAATAGGATTCATCGATTCTCTGAAGACAAAAATGATGATAATACAGCACTATCATCATGGGTGTCCAACATTAATGGACTCCATTGAAGTTCTGTAGCAGGTAGTGCTCTCAATAGAGTCCATTTTGTTTGCTGTTAAGTACTGAGCGACGTAGATGCATGTCCAACCAGGCATTATCTTCTCTCTCCTTTGATGGAGAATTAAAATAACACCCACTTGGGTTTTTTTATGCGATAAAGATGTTTTGAATTTGACAGCTCTCAGACTTGGCTCAAATCCCAGAGGAATAATAATAGCTTTATTCACTCCATTATTTCTGATGCTCTGTTATTTTATTCTTTTCTGACTTTAATAGCATGACAGTATTTTATAATATGGAAAAGAAAGCACGCTGTCTGGTCTCCATCATCAGCTCAAATCTACAGATAATGATATCTATTAAATTTTAAAGAATGAGAGACCCTTTAAATAGTACGTTCATGAATCTTTTTTGGTCCCAAGCAGAGATGTTTTGATTGTACTTATTTGGTCACGTTAAATAGATTTGTAATAATATGATAGTAATGCATTTTATTGTTGTTGTGGTATAATCTTTTAAAAATACTTTAAAAGTATTAGATTAAACAGTATGTTTACGAATCTTTTTGTTTCTTATTTTTTATTATATTTATTTGGTTATATTAAATAGATTTGTAGTTAAATGGTAATAATATATTAAATTGTTATTTGATTTAAGAGAAACAACATATCATATATTGTTAATATTTTATACTAATTTATAATCAAAATATATTTATTTACAATTTTTTTCAATAATTATTTTAATTTCTCGACATTAATTTCATTTAATATGTTATCTTTTATTTATAGTATCATATATATCTCATTTGTATAAAAATTCGATAAATAATTTTATTCTTAGTGACTAAAATTTACTTTTAACCATTACACTAGATGATGTTGAAGTATAGCCATGCACAATAGAATATATTCTTATAAATGTAAAGAAGAATACAATTATCTAAACTTATAACTCAAGAAGGATTGGTGATCTAAAGGGGATTAGGTGACTTGTAGCAAGATACATTACATTAGAAAAAATATTATAATAAAAGGTAACTTATTTATCTTAATTTATTTGAATATAAAATGATGTAATAAATAGAACCTAATATATTGGGAAGTTGTTTACATTGATAAAAATGAACATGTATTAAAGAGTTAAAAAAAATTCATTCTTCCTTTTCATGGAATGTGTATTTTGATGGATAATTTGTCAAACAATTCAATTATGCAATAGTATATTGAAAAGCAATTTAATTTATTTTAGATAAATGATTAGAATAAATTATCATAATATAAATATAATAAATATCATGTATATGTTTATCTTTTTTTCACAACACCAAAATAATAGAAATCTTTAAGATATCATGATGTAGTGTAGTAAAATGCATACCCTTGCATTTTCACACATATTTGGGCCCGCCTTGCTTTATTTATCCTCATTTATGTCTTAATTGGTCATATTTTGCATCTACAAGACCTATGAATGATATCTTTTTTTGGTTAATCCTGACATTCTCCAATGCATAAATGATGATTTGATGACTCTGTCTGAGTGTCCCTAATTTTTGGGTCGGGACAAAAATGCCACCTAGGGAATTTTTGTCCCCCAAAAGTCTCGGGACCTTGATTTTGAGGTATCTTAATTAGGCCCCTTTTTGGTGTTTGTGCCCCAAGATTCATGCCTTGGGACGAAGATGCCACCTAGGGAATCTTAGTCTCCCTTAATATATTTTTAGGATTTAATTTTAAATCTTGGCAAGATTTAACCTCCTTTATTTAATGAATTCATATGTCGACTTGTTGTGATGTAATTTTGGAATATTAAGTATACATAAGTATAAATACAAGGCTCCTTCACTCATTTCATATCAATTATTCTGTGAGAGCATTCCTAATAGAAAATTGAGTTCACAAAAGCATTCAAGAGCATTCTATCAAGCATTTAGAGACATTTTCAAAATTCAAGCATCATATCAAAGATCTTCTTGCATCATGTTTGTTGTGCTAACTTGTGATGTAGGGTTTTGTTTCAAGCAAGGATCAAGCATCCCTTTGATTGAAGATCCATATCCATTGTAGCCACTTCTCACAAGTTTGCAGACTTTACAATAAGGATTTGGTGAGTTGTATCATTATATGTTGTTCATTCACCATTTTCTTCATTATCTTATTTCATTTCAAGGTTTAATTACCAACAAGGGGTTTGACCAAGGCAAACCCCAATTCACTAACAATCAACAAGTTTTTATCCTCTTGCACGTTTCTGATTGCAGATCTAGGTTGAAGACTTGAAGATCATTTGGAGTGTAAAGTTCTTAAGTTGCAAATTTGCATTGCAAATTTTTCATCTTCACGAAAACTCACCTATAGGCTGAATTCAGAAGTTTCAAAACCTAAGATTTGTAAAGAAGAAAGTGTAAACCCTAATCCTCAAGACCATATTTGGAGATTTCAAAAATTCTAGATGGGACAAAGTTGCTATTGGCACTCTCAAATTTTACAGATTTGAGATGCCTATTTTGAAAATTTTGATTCTGCACTTTCAAAAGTGCACCTAATGAATCAATCTTGACTAACCCACTTTGGAGGCTTATATTTTAAAGCCTGTTGATTGTCGTGCAAAACCCAGTTGCAAACATACTCAGTAGATATATGTGAGCAGGCATGTCAAATTTCAGCTTCCCACGAAGAGTTCTGACAACATTTCAAAAAGTGAAGCTGGAAGGTTTTTGCACTATTCTACTATTTGCATATGTTCAGTTTGCAAAATAGCTTCCTATTTGAGCTTGGTTTTCACAACCAATTCACTGTCATGTCAGAATGAATGTTGTTCCATATTCCCCATATCAAAATGATCGCGGGTGTCAGTTTTCAGAACCTCACGATCTGATTTGCTATTTTTAGCAGATCAAAACCGAATGCAGTTTGTTCTGTTTTGCAGTTGTTTTCCTGATAGCCTTTCTGAGAGGCCAACTTTGACCGTCAATAAATTTTGATCAATGGTGTTTCAAAGAAATTCCTTTTGCACATGTGCTCCGGGTATCTAAATATTCCACCATGTCGGATGGCAGCTCGTCAAGAGTTGATTTGTTATTTTTACAAATGAGCAGTTGGATCAATTTCAATCGGTTCAAAATAGTTGTTGTTTTAGAAAAGTTTAATCAGGAAACTTCGCCAATTAATATCCAGTTCCTCGTGATTGATTTCTCTAAGCCGTCTATTGCATTATACTTTTGGGTCAAATGACTATATGCTTGCAATTTTTTGAGGTCTCATGAGGTCGTTTGCCCAATTTTCAAGATCGATTCCTGAAGCAACTTGACCTATTTCACCCATTTTGCAAAACTGCCAGAAAGCAGTTTTTAATGGTGATCCAGTTCGTTTTTCAACTTCTGAAGAATTAAAAAGGCAGTATCAGACCGTTTGAGGATGAAGTATGTTTGAAAATTAATTTTTCTCTTAGTCGGGCCACTTGGGGCCTGACATGCTTTGCACAATCATGAGGTTGTAAATGTTGCATTGTAATTTATTGAAGAGTATTCTAATCGCAAAATGCATGAATTATAAGGCATTGTTCCATTAGTGGACTCCCAGTTGTTATTGCTATAAGTCTATTCAATCGACTTGAATGAAGTAATGCCATTCACCATGGATAAAATCACAGTGTGATTCAGTCTTGATAAGTTTCTGAGCGATTACATGATGCTAAAAAGGAAAACATGTCATCACGGTAATTTCATTTTAAACTTCATAGTAATTGGGACATGCATTGGGTAGGAATGCGAAGTGAGTGTGGATGTTTGATAAAGAGACCGAGAGCTCTATTTTAAAGATGACAAACTCATGATCAAACATATTATAATGCAAAATGGTGCTAAGACTTGTATAAGGGAAATATGACAAAATAGGTAAAGGGGTCGAGCTACATTTGAGGGATGGAATGAGCGCCATCATTGTAGGATAAAGAAGAATACATTTGTTGAATAGGCATTAGAAATTTCAAAGCAATACAACTGACAGGGGCTCGACCTCTATCAACAAAGGTGGATTTGTTGAAAATTATTGAGCATTTGTATTGTATGCAAAAATTGGAAGCATAGGAAGTGCACACATTCTGTCAAAAATTGCCATTCTAGCCTTCTTACCGGCGCATGGAAAACATGGAGCCAGTGTCAAGTATGTCAAGAGAGAATTCTATGTAGGGGCGCGGCTGGCAGTGAAGTCAGAGATACTAAATGCATTCGTTGAAATGGCTTTAGAAACTTCCTAGCAAATGCAATATGCAAGGACACCAGAGCAAGAGACTCGTGTTGGTCAGAGGAGCTCGCAACCATCAGATAGGAGATGCGAGCATGATAGAAAGCTTAGGAGCCCGCACCAATGAGGAACTGAAGCCCTCGCAGGTGTGAAGGAGTGCATCCACGCCAAATGAGAGAGGTTGGAGAGACTTTTGTGGGCGTGACCTGGAGCATGGAGAGCCCGTAGGTAGAAAGGGAAAAGCCACGCCAACAGCAAGGGCACGGCTAGAAGATGAGGGGGACACCACATGCAGCTAGCAAGTGATGGGAGAGGCTTGAACCAGATAAATCACGCATGAAGGAGCAAAACATAGAGGCCAAATTAAATGAAGAGGCCTACGCATACAACACAATGTGTGGCGCGCCAGTAGAGGAGAAGACCACCATATACTAGCAGTGAGGTGAAGAGCCCACAGCCAAGTAGGAAGAAGACAGAAAGAGGCTCAAGCCAACATTTGGAAGAGATGGAGAAGTCTACTCAGCCAGCAAGGGCATAGCCTGCAAAGGGCTCGGTGGGGGAACCACAAACCAATGAAGAGGGTGTGCGGAGATGCAGCCAGCAGGTGAAGGGAAAGCCCACAGCAAAATGCCAGAGGAACCCAAAATGGAGATTAGGGCATTCTCGCACACCTTGGGAGAATGCCAATGGCGTGAGCAAAAAGCTCGCGAGGTGTGCGAGAAGGGAAGACTTTAAATTTTAAAAATGAAAAAACGTTGCATAGTATAAAATGGAGGTGGGTCCCCAGAGACTTTAAAGGGATTTTATTTTATTTGATGGGTAAAATCTTTACTCTATGCAATTTTATTACTTGAAAGGTAAATGTTTCAATTGTGAGGGTAGAAATGAAACATGGGTAAAACTTGATTAATAGTATTGCTCTCACCGAACATTTTAACTTGAATATTTTAAATCTCGGAAGAGAAAATAAAGTGCAGCACGGGAAAGGAAATGAGGTGCAGTTTAAATACAAAGGTGAAGATTTTATGTAGCTGGGTGTGAGTTTGAATATTACCAAGGGGTTCCTTTATAAATGGTGAATATTATTTTAATGAAGGGGGTAAGTGGTAAATGGTCGAGGCATGTGTGGAGAACTTATAAAATAGATTATTTATTCATTTTATGCAAAAGACTTTGTGCTAGGCACATGAAAATGGGAGAATGTTTTAAAGTAAAACATTTAAAACATAGTATGAATATGCATATAAACTGCAACATATTTTGCAAAGGAAAAAAATGCAACAAAGGCAAAAAATAGAAACAGATTTTCATGGGAAAGAGCAGCTGGATACAATTTAAAGAATCTCCACATGGACCATTTTCCAATTGTTGGGCAATGATGAACTGAAGTAGTTGGTGGTACAGTTTGTTGAAGGAGGAAGAGGAGAAGACATTTTGTAGATTTGTTGATCAATGGTGGAGGTGTTTCCAGATGTCATTTTCAGATCAGTTTTAGGGTTGCCTTCATTCTTCTATTTTCGATATCTTCTCTTCTCTTCTCATTATACAGGATTCCAATTTCTGAAAGCTCTGCAAGGCAGGCAGAAGCTATGGGTAGATTGTAAAGCTAGGGGCAAATATGACTGTCAGTCATTTTTAATTTGAAAGTGTATGTTCTGATTTGTTCTGTCATGTTACTTTAGCTGATAATTATCTCCATGACTGAATTGTAATGTTGTTTTGGATTCAATAATAAGATTATTTGAGTTTGCTCATGCACATTTGCTGCATTTGAGTTACATTTGTTGTTGCCTTCTATTCTATGAATGGTATAATTGCTTTAATAACGCACAAGGTGCTTGTATTACTACCTATTGTTCAGGAATAGTATAATTGCTTTGATAAATGTGATAGGAGTGTTATGCTTCAGGTGGATTCATAAGAAGGATTATCAGAGAAAGTTGCAATGGTTTGGTTGTCATATTGTGACAACATTTGCAAGACCTTCAGAACATGTTCAACATTGAAAGATAAATGCTAGTTATTTGACTCCATAGCCCATCATTATGGCACTGGTCCATTATCTTGTTTCTACTATTTTCACTTCGGTCCCAACTCTCTAAATCAAAAAACCATTTAAAATCTATTTTGTTGGGTTGTGTTTGTCTTGTTCTCCATGCTGATTAGTGAAATTCATTCAATATCTTGCTAGTATTGAGTGATATTTTAGGTTTCTCAACATATTTTTGTGAGAGCATCATCTGTTAGGTAGTATCATGTTACTTATGTGTTTAGATTTTTAGATATTGATAAAGGGTTACCCCCCTAGGTCTTACAGAGCCTGAAGTGTAGGGGAAATGTGTATCCATTCCATTTCCTATTAGTTGGCCACTAGTGGTTTTAGGTATCCTTGATAGGGGTTGGCTACCTCTTAGAGATCTACAATATCTATGTGGATTTTAAACCCCAGCATAATGGTGACTCTGCTAGGCATGAACTCAAAATTTTTGGTTGCAGATAGTGTTGTTATAGAGTCATTAAAGTTTTGAATTGTTTCTGTAACCAGAGGTTAAAAATTATTGAATTATTTTCCCATCTGAGTCACCAACAGAATGGTGACTCTACTGGGGAGAATTTGATAAAATTCTAATTGCAGAATCTAGCCTGAAGAGTCATTGCATAGATTCAAATTATTTTTCATTCTAAATTTTTTCAAGAAGAGAAGGATTTCAGGCTTGGGGAAAGTGTTGTAGTGAACCTAAATAGTTTTGTAATCTGTGGTGTTCTGTTGGTGGAAAGGAACTCAGAGAAAAGTTTATGTGTGAAAGAACTTCATACTGCTTGAAGTTTAGTCCTCTGTGAAAAGAGGTGGTGACTCTGTTGATTGAACTTGTTAAAATTTAAAGAAAGTCCAGATCTACAAATCTTACCAGTCAAGAAGACAATTTGAAGTAGCTGCAAAATTCCTAGGTATTCTTCACTTTTGGTTTTCAAGAAATTTCCATATGAAAACCATACTTGAACATTTTAGACAAAATTTTGGTTCCCTATTGAGTGTTTAGCACTAAAATAGGGAAAGAACAGTAAAATTTAATTTGCATACTTCTGAGTTGTAATTTGCAACCTATGTGCTTTGTTGGAGAAGTATGTTTGTTTTAAATTTTCCCACTAAATAGATATCATATGTAAATGCATATTGAATCATGCATCCTATTATTCTAAGATTGTGATCAAAAGCAGAAATAGGGCAAATGAATGATCAACTATAGAGTTGATGTGTAAGATTTGAAAAAGGCAAATTAAGATGCCTCAATACATGCATCCTGGCATGGGTCTAGATGGAATTGTGGTTTGTGATCAGTCCAAGCCAGATTGTCAAAATGGTTTTAGCACCGGAAGGTACAAAGCCATCAATTTCAGTAACCTTAGTGGTTACCCAAATGAAATTCCAGCTAAAGTCAAAAATAGGTTACCAAGGTTCATTGGTGATAAGTCAGAATCAATAAACAAACATTTGCAAGAGTTCAGAAATGTGATGGATGATTATGAGATTGATCATGAGGATGTGATCATGAAACTATTTGTTTAGTCCTTGAGAGGAGATGCAAGAGAATGGTTCTCTTATTTACCAGCCTCTTCCATTCATTCATGGGAAGAGCTCAAGGTAGTGTTCATGGAACATTTCAAAGAAAGGATTAACCCTGTTTTGATAAGGAAAAAGTTCATGAACATGGAGAAAGAGAAAGATGAGTTAGTCCCATCTTTTAATCTCAGATTTTCAATGATCATAAGAGAGATCCTGGAGAACATAAGGCCAAATGATGCTGAATGTTTGGTTGTGTACTTAGGAGAATTTAACAAAAATATGAGTTATCTATTGAGGGATAAAGAGCCTGCAACCCTGCATCAAGCATATCAAATGGCTATAGACATTGAGAACAATTTGAGATACTCTATGATGAAAGGACATAGGGTTGCAAATGTTGATCATCCCAACACACCTTAGGAAAATAGAACTCATGGATCAGTTAATAAAAGTTCTTGTCAAGAAGGTAGTGATGTTGCTGCTCCAATTTTTTCATCATCACGATTTGCAAATCCTGATGAGCTTCATGTTAAACATCATCACACTATGGTGTCTCAAAATGAAGGTAGTAGCTATTTGTTATAGGAAAGTCAGAACATGATACACAAAGATGAAAAGAGTGTATCAGAAAATGCAAATATTTTTTGTATGAATGAGGATATTAATTGTAATCAGTTTACAATCAGCACATGTGCAGATCTTTGCAGCAGCAATGAGGAGGAAGATACATGGTTTGATGAGCAAATGAATATGCATGAAATTATTTTTTGTAATACCTTGAATAATGAAGGAATAGAAGAGATGAAAGACATCATCCCATGTCATGTTTCAGTCAGTGAAAATGATACAATTTATGATGACATTCTTTCTCAAGTTAGTGAGCAAGACATTGAAAATGAAAGTGCCAGTGCTCACTCTGAAGAATCTGAGCATGGTTTGTATAGTGATAGGTCGTCTTGTGATGAGGATGTTGATGAAGGCCAAACTGATTTTTCTCCCGATGATTGTGAAAGCTCTTATGAGAATGACTTGGAGGTTTGTTCTTCATACAATGGATATACTGATATGGACACTGATGAAGTCATTTATTCACAAGTGAATGATCAAATTACACTTCAGACAAAATTGGAATGTAGTCTGAGCTTGAAATCAATGGAGACTGTTGATTCTATTAATGATGAAGAATCTGAGGATGAACACATAGATGTTCAATTTGCTGATCATGAGCATAGTACTGCTGAAAGTGATGAAGATGTTGAAGAACCTGTTTATATCTTTGTTGTCCATGACTGTTTGTATGAAATAGAAATGGAAATGTCGGTGGTACATAAGAATGATGATAATATACATAGTGATAATGAAAGGAATTTAGTTTTGAATAATCAAGTTGTGCATAGTGACAATCACATGGACCTAGAATCAGCATTATCATTCATAGATAATAAAAAACAATTTGGTGGACTGCTGGATTGTGTTGAAATTGCAATGCCTATTGCTCAATGTGTAGAGAAGCCACATGATGCAGATAGTAATTCGTCAGTATGCCTATCAGATGAAAGTACACATAAAAGTTTCTTTGCTGAACTTATTATTCCTGAAAATGATAGCATTGAACATGTTGTGAAGAATCAATGTGAAGACCTTGATTTAGGGTCAAATTTTGAATGTTCTGAGTCTGTGTCTGAAGCATCCTGTATGGAATTTCATGATGGTTTGAAGAATGAAACTGATAACATGTGTGAACATGAGACAAAGAACACTGCTCATGCATTTGAGGTTAATGTTTTTGATGAATGTCATGAGTTGAATGAAGATAAAAGTAGTTTTAATATTGACAAATCTGATTTTCAGAATCTTGAAACACATGATAATGTGTTTGCGCTGTGGTGTTTGGATGAGGACAAGCCAGCCTATGATGTATTTCAATTGGAGGAGATACAAATGTATGAGCAATTTTTGCTCAACACACAAGATGATTGCATGTTGTTTTTTAGTGATGATGTCTCCTCCAAACTTGATCATGATGAAGGGATTGGTGAGTGTGATAAGACCATATTTTCATGTGATCTTGATCACCAGTTTCAAGTGTTGTTGCTTGATATAAAATCAGAAACTGAAATGATGAACAGTGATGTGTCTTATCTGATTTGGTTGCCATGTGATAACAAAGTTGAACAGGGAACAAGTTCTCACTTGCACAATGGCAGTTTGGTATTGTTGTTTGTAACGATGCAGTCACAAGTATTGTTTTGGTTTGACAAAGGCAAGCATAGATTGAGGAGGATAAAATCTTTCTACAAAATTATAGTTGACAGAGGTAAATGTTGATACCCATTTTTTCATTTGGTGACCCGGGGTCATCAGATGAAATTGAAAAAATAAAAGTTGAAGAGGGTAGTAGTTTGAAGGTACCTGTTAAACTCAACTTTTGGTCTACTCTCCAGAGATCTAGAATCTTGCTATGCCCACAGGGGGCATACATCCCCAGTCAGAGCCACTGTTGGCACTCTCAAATTTTGCAGATTTGAGATGCCTATTTTGAAAATTTTGCTTCTGCACTTTCAAAAGTGCACCTAATGAATCAGTCCTGACTGACCCACTTTGGAGGCTTATATTTTAAAGCCTATTAATTTCGTGCAAAACCCAGTTGCAGACATACTCAGTAGATATATGTGAGTAGGCATGTCAAATTTTAGCTTCCCATGATGAGTTCTGACAGTGTTTCGAAAAGTGAAGCTGGAAGGTTTTTGCACTGTTCTGTTGTTTGCATATGTTTAGTTTGCGAAACAACTTCCTGTTTGAGCTTGATTTTCACAACCAGTTCACTGTCATGTCAGAACGAATGCTGTTCCATATTCCCCATATCAAAATGATCCCGGGTGTCAGTTTTTAGAACCTCACAATCTGATTTTCTATTTTTAGCAGATCGAAACCGAATGCAGTTTGTTTTGTTTTGCAGCTGTTTTCCTGATAGCCTTTCTAAGAGGCCAACTTTGACCATCAATAACTTTTGATTAATGTTGTTTCAAAGAAATTCCTTTTGCACACGTGCTTTGGGTATCTAAATATTCCACCATGTCAGATGGAAGCTCGTCAGGAGTTGATTTGTTATTTTTACAAATGAGCAGTTGGATCAGTTTCAATCGGTTCTGAATAGTTGTTTCAGGAAAGTTTAATTGGGCAACTTCACCAATTAATATCTAGTTCCTCGTGATTGATTTCTCTGAGCCGTGTGTTGCATTATACTTTTGGGTCAAATGACTATGTGCTTGCCAGTTTTTGAGGTCTCACGAGGTTGTTTGCCCAATTTGCAAGATCAATTCCTAAAGCAACTTGACCTGTTTCACCCATTTTGCAAAAGTGCCAGAAAGCAATTTTTAATGGCGACCTAGTTCGTTTTTCAACTTCTGAAGAATTCGAAAGGCAGTATCAGACCATTTGAGGGTGAACTGTGTTTGAAAATGAAATTTTTTTTTTAGTCGGGCCACTTGGGGCCCGACATGCTTTGCACAATCATGAGGTTGTAAATGTTGCATTGTAATTTATTGAAGAGTATTCTAATCGCAAAATGCATGAACTATAAGGCATAGTTCCATCAGTGGACACCCAGTTGTTATTGCTATAAGTCTATTCAATCAACTTGAATGAAGTAATGCCATTCACCATGGATAAAATCATAGTGTGCTTTAGTCTTGATAAGTTTCTGAGCGATTACATGATGTTGAAAAGGAAAACATGTCATCATGGTAATTTCATTTTAAACTTCATAGTAATTGGGACATGCATTGGGTAGGAATGCGAAGTGAGTGTGGATGTTTGATAAAGAGACCGAGAGCTCTATTTTAAAGATGACAAACTCATGATCAAACATATTATAATGCAAAATGGTGCTAAGACTTGTATAAGGGAAATATGACAAAATAGGTAAAGGGGTCGAGCTACATTTGAGGGATGGAATGAGCGCCATCATTGTAGGATAAAGAAGAATACATCTGTTGAATAGGCATTAGAAATTTCAAAGCAATACAACTGACAGGGGCTCGACCTCTATCAACAAAGGTGGATTTGTTGAAAATTATTGAGCATTTGTATTGTATGCAAAAATTGGAAGCATAGGAAGTGCACACATTCTGTCAAAAATTGCCATTCTAGCCTTCTTACCGGCGCATGGAAAACATGGAGCCAGTGTCAAGTATGTCAAGAGAGAATTCTATGTAGGGGCGCGGCTGGCAGTGAAGTCAGAGATACTAAATGCATTCGTTGAAATGGCTTTAGAAACTTCCTAGCAAATGCAATATGCAAGGACACCAGAGCAAGAGACTCGTGTTGGTCAGAGGAGCTCGCAGCCATCAGATAGAAGATGCGAGCATGATAGAAAGCTTAGGAGCCCGCACCAATGAGGAAGTGAAGCCCTCGCAGGTGTGAAGGAGTGCATCCACGCCAAATGAGAGAGGTTGGAGAGACTTTTGTGGGCGTGACCTGGAGCATGGAGAGCCCGTAGGTAGAAAGAGAAAAGCCACGCCAACAGCAAGGGCACGGCTAGAAGATGAGGGGGACACCACATGCAGCTAGCAAGTAAGAGGAGAGGCTTGTACTAGATAAGTGCGCATGAAGGAGCAAAACATAGAGGCTAACATAAATGAAGAGGCTTGCGCATACAGCACAATGTGTGGTGCACCAGTACAGGAGAAGACCATGATATACTAGCAGTGAGGTGAAGAGCCCGCAACCAAGTAGGAAGAAGGTAGAGAGAGTCTCAAGCCAGCATTTGGAAGAGATGGAGAAGTCTACTCAGCCAGCAAGAGTGCAGCCTGCAAAGGGCTCGATGGGTGAACCACAAACCAATGAAGAGGGTGTGCGGAGATGTAGCCAGAAGGTGAAGGGAAAGCCCTCTGCAAAATGCCAGAGGAACACAAAACGAAGATTAGAGCATTCTCGCACACCTCGTGAGAATGCCAATGACGTGAGCAAAAAGCTCGCAAGGTGTGCAAGAAGGGAAGACTTTAAATTTTAAAAATGAAAAAACGTTGCATAGTATAAAATGGAGATGGGTCCCTGGAGACTTTAAAGGGATTTTATTTTATTTGATGGGTAAAATCTTTACTCTATGCAATTTTATTACTTGAAAGGTAAATGTTTCAATTGTGAGGGTAGAAATGAAATGTGGGTAAAACTTGATTAATAGTATTGCTCTCATTGAACATTTTAACTTGAATATTTTAAATCTGGGAAGAGAAAATAAAGTGCAGCACGGGAAAGGAAATGAGGTGTAGTTTAAATACAAAGGTGAGGATTTTATGCAGCTAGGTGAGAGTTTGAATATTACCAAGGGGTTCCTTTATAAATGGTGAATATTATTTTAATGAAGCGGGTAAGTGGTAAATGGTCGAGGCATGTGTGGAGAACTTATAAAATAGATTATTTATTCATTTTATGCAAAAGACTTTGTGCTAGGCACATGAAAATGGGAGAATCTTTTAAAGTAAAACATTTAAAACATGGTATGAATATGCATATAAGCTGCAGCATATTTTGCAAAGGAAAAAAATGCAGCAAAGGCAAAAAATAGAAACAGATTTTTACGGGAAAGAGTAGCCGGATACAATTTAAAGAATCTCCACATGGACCATTTTCCAATTGTTGGGCAATGATGAAATGAAGCAGTTGGTGGTAGATTTTGTTGAAGGAGGAAGAGGAGAAGATATTTTGCATATTTGTTGATCAACGGTGGAGGTGTTTCCAGATTGCATTTTGGAATCAGTTTTAGGGCTGCCTTCATTCTTCTATTTTCTATATCTTCTCTTCTCTTCTCATTGTACAGGGTTCCAATTTCTGAAAGCTCTGCAAGGCAGGTAGAAGCTATGGGTAGATTGTAACGCTAGGGGGAAATATGACTGTCAGTCATTTTTAATTTGAAAGTGTATGTTCTGAATTGTTTTTCATATTATTTTAGCTGATAATTGTCTCCATGACTGAATTGTAATGCTACTTTGGATTCAATAATAAGATTATTTGAGTTTGTTCATGGACATTTGCTGCATTTGAGTTACATTTGTTGTTGCCTTCTTTTCTATGAATGGTGTAATTGCTTTAATAAAGCACAAGGTGCTTGTATTACTACCTATTGTTTAGGAATAGTATAATTGCTTTGATAAATGTGACAGGAGTGTTATGCTTCAGGTGGATTCATAAGAAGGATTATCAGAGAAAGCTGCAGTGGTTTGGCTATCATAATGTGATAACATTTGCAAGACCTTTAGAACATGTTCAACACTGAAAGATAAATGCTAGTTATTTGAATCCATAGCCCATCATTATGGTATTGGTCCATTTTCTTGTTTCTACTATTTTCAGTTTGGTCCCAACTCTCTAAATCAAAAAACTATTTAAAATCTATTTTGTTGAGTTGTGTTTGTCTTGTTCTCCATGCTGATTAGTGAAATTCATTCAATATCTTGCCAATATTGAGTGATATTTTAGGTTTCTCAGCATATTTCTATGAGAGCATCATCTGTTAGGTAGTATCATGTTACTTATGTGTTCATATTTTAAGATATTGCTAAAGGGTTACCCCCCTAGGTCTTACAGAGCCTGAAGTGTAGGGGAAATGTGTATCCATTCCATTTCCTGTTAGTTGGCCACTAGTGGTTGTAGGTATCCTTGATAAGGGTTGGCTACCTCTTAGAGATCATCAATCTCTATGTGGATTTTAAGCACCAATAATTGCCACCTAGGGTATCTTAGTCCTCTCGAACATTATTTTCAAAAATTCTTTGAGATTCGGTTTCAACATCCAAAGATTATGCATCTACACCAAAAAATAATAGTGGAACACTTTGCAACAGTGGTGGCATCTTTGTCCTCCATAACATTTTTTGATAGCTTCTTTGCATTTCCAGAATCCTTGTGACACCTCCAGACTTCCCAGGTACACATACCCTAACTTGGTGTTACATAATTTCACCATTTATATCTTTCATTTAGCTTGCATAACTAGGTTTTGTGAGTTGAATGTTAACTTATCTTTTCCAAGAATTTTTTTGGAGGTGAACCCCCCAAAAGCTTAAAATACCCCCTCCTAGGTCCTCCTCATTGAGAATTGACTCACCTCGCAAGGTTGATAGTCAATCCAATTAGGGCTCCTAGGACATTTTTGAATGGTTTAGTGGAAAAAAAGGTGACTCATCATCATTCATTTTTCCACAAAACATTTTGGTGAACCCGACTTATTCATGTTAGAGCATTCATTTTCTGATTTGGAGTCCTTTAAAGTCCTAGATCTAGATTGCATTCATTCTTGCATTAGTGAAATTGCATCTAGGGTTTCTCATACTTAGTGAAAGTGTATTTTGGGTTTCTTGCATTTTCATTAGTGAAAAAACATATAGATTTCATTTTTTATTTCTTGCATCATTTTCTCTCATTGAAAAACTAAAAAGTGCATTGTTCATCATCATAATTGCATTTAGAAACATTGTTATTGCATTGAAAATTTTAAAAGAATGCATTCAACTTTGCATTCAATTTCGTGTTACACGTTACTTCTCCTTGCATTCGTTTACACATCTTTCTATTTCCAAAAATCAATTTACTGATTAGGAAACTTGTAAACATTTTAATCAACCTAGAATTTATTGTTTTTTTAAACAAAATATCTACTAGGACTAAAACGCCCTTCCTGGCATCTTAGTCCCCGTCAAGGTTTTTGGCTCAGATCCCTCTACTTGTTTGTTGTCTATTTCAATCTCCAAAACTTCAAAATCTCTTGAATATGACCAAGACACCCTTCTTAGCATCGTAGTCCCTGTTGACTTTGAGTTTGTAGTTTTCAGGACTTGAAATTGATATTCTATGCTTCTATTGGCTGCCTTCAATTTTTTGTTTCAGTATTACATAATTGTTGTTATTCCAATTTCTTTCATTTCAAGTGTAATTACAAACATAAGATATTATGTTTATTCCACTCTCTTTGGTTTATCCCTTGCATAAGTTGCACTACTTGGTGGTCTACTGCTAATACCATGGTGAGACAAAGTGTGAGACTCATGGAATCCCACCATAAAACATTTATGGATCTTGGGTTATCTAGCTCCCTTACTTCTAGCATTAGTGCTAGTTCACTAGCTATGGACTCTACCTTTGATACCTCTTTTATGCCTACCTTACCCACTAGTGTTATGCCAAGTGTTCAAACAATTATTAATCATATCCATCAATAAAACATAATAAAAATGCACAAAGACCTAGCCTATTTACAAAATAGCATGAGTATTAAAAACATTGCAAACATTGTTATACCTACCATAGATAATCTTCACCACATGATGGAAAGTGATGAAGGACTGGAAGTTGTGCATAACATAACTCAAATATTTGGAAAAAATCTTCCTCCTAGGTCACTAATGGTGCTCAAGCTTCAAATAATGTATAAAACCAAGGAGGAAATCAAACTCCTCCCCAAAAAAATTTAGCGTCAATTCCCACCTCTACCAATCCTCAAGTGACCATAACAATGCAACCCGCTAGCAATGTCCTTCCTACTTTGAATATTTCCGCCAGTGCTCCTTATACCTATGTGGCATATAATCTTGTATCTCCTCTTATAATCAATCCATTCACTATTCCTTCTATCAAATACACACCACCACCATAATCACCTCCATCTCAAACCACAAGCAATGATGCCATCATTAACCACCTTTTACAAAGTGTTTCATCCATTCAAGGTCAAGTTTCCACCATAAATCAAAATGAAAATGGCCTACCTTCATACTATGTCAAAAAAAACCCATTATCATTGGAGATATTGAGAACTCTGGTGCCACAAGGTATAGACATCCCTATATTTGAGAAATATGGAGGAAAGGGAGACCCTTCTAATCACATTAATGCGTTTACTGCTTTATGGAGTGACTTTATCCTTGAGGACAAGCTTTTGGCTAAACCTTTTCCTCATTCATTGAAAGAAATTGTCTTGGACTCATTCTCTGTAGTAAAAAATAACTTAATTCATTCATTCAATGAACTTATTGAGGCCTTTATTAACCATTTCCAAGTACATATGGTTCTTGAGATGACACTCAATGATTTTATGAGATGAAACCAAAATGAGGGTGAAAAAGTCACTAACTATATCTCCCATTACCAATCGCTCTATTCCCAAATTAGCTTAAAAATCCCCAATTCCCACCTTCAAAGATGTTCGTAGAAAATTTACAAAGCAAGATAAGGGACAATATCACCATAATGAAATTGTCTTCCTTTATGCACTTATGCACTACCCTTCAAGACTATCAGAATTTTGTAGGTAGTAGTGAACCAAAAACCACCTCTACCCACCCTAAAAAGTCTGAAGATTCAAACCCAAACACCTACCAGTCTTTCAAAAGAAAAAAAAAAGTTTCCTTCTACTAGATACCACCTCCAAACCTACCCAACAAGTTGATACCCAAGTAGTTGCTATAAAGAAAAGTAATCCTTATATTTTTTGAGATCTACAAAGACAATCTACACCCTTACCCGACACACTTCACAACATTATGGCCCGACTATTAAACAAAAACATTCTTACCTTACCTCCCATCTGACCCCTTGACCCTAACAAGTTTTTTCCTTTGAGCTTTAGACATAATTCCTATTGTGCTTATCACCAACTGAAGGGAGATGATACAAAACATTGTAAGCATCTTAAACATCTTGTGCAAGACCTCGTTGATTCTAATAATATCCTAATCGAAGGTGTGAATGAAAAAGATAATAATTCTATAGCTCCTCCCAACCAAAACTTGCAAATATTCACCAATCCCATGGCTAATCACAATATTTCATTTGTTAAGGCTAGTGAAACTAAGCCCAATGTAATGAATGTTGACACAGATGATGAGAACATGAACAATAGTGAACAAAATCCTATGGATGATGATGATGAATGGAATCCAATGGATATTAATGAACAAAGTCCTATAAATAAAATGATAGGATTGGTTGACATCAAGTCTTGTAAACAATGAAACATAATTCCAACTGAAATTTCTTTCTTTTTCGAAGAAGCAATCAAATATGCACCTAATGGTCCTCGTTACATAGCTGGTAGAATCAATAACAAGCCCACTCTTGGGATTCTAATTGATCCCGTATGTGGAGGTAATGTGATCATAGTACAACTCTTATATGTGCATGAACTCACTCAAGATAGATATGATAAACCAAAAGAATGGATTAAAATGCATGATGGTTTTTCTCATGCTACAATGGGCTCAATCACACTCCCTTTACTAGTACTAGAGAAACTAAATGTATCATTCTTTATCATATCTAATGTAGACCAATGTCATGTGAAGTTAGGCTACAAATTTCTTCGCTCCATTAATTTGATCCCATTCGTTGTCCATAAGTACTTAAACTTTACAATCAACAGTAAAATATTTACTGTGAAACACAGTGGCTTTAGACCTTTGTCTTCCTATGGAAATTTCTCCTTAGATTATTATTGCCCTAACTCCATGAAACCTATAAGACCCTGCAAGGACTTTCTTTTTGTAACTTACCAAAGGTTCAACGAAAAATGCATAGCCAAGCTATCCCTTGAAAATTTCCTCCACCTATGCTTGAACCTCCACCACCTATATAAAATAACATTGAGCCTAAATACCTTCCTAGAAACCAAGCCCCCAACCATGCAAGATCCCTTTCCTATTCCTATAAAAGGCCTAGATAAAACCAAACAAGTCCTTTTCCACCTCTTAAGAAAATTTATAAAGCCAATGAGAAAGTGGTTGAAAAATTGTAAAGTACGAAAGTCTTATTTCCAAGAATCGACAAATCTTAAAATAATTTCATTTTTATTCAAAATAAATTCAACACTTCATTCATTTAGACATCAATAAAATCTGGTCAATTCCAAAACAATGACTTAAAGTCGATAAATAGATTCATAATTTTTCCAGTTAGATTCATACATGTGTCATCTTACAAGTCATTGATAATGATAGAAAATTAATTGTAATTTATGAGTTTACAATTCGATACTTAGGCATTTTTTCACCTTAAGCTCTACATTACATAATTAAAGAATACATTAATTGAAGAAAACATCCTTTGATCTTCAATCCATAGCTTATCTTCAATAATGAAGATGAGAACAAGAATCAGGTGCTTTTTTCACCCAACCTTGAAGCTTACACTTCCCTGAAATTCTTTATTCATTCAAATAATACTCGACCCTACATGAATCACTTAGCAAAAAAAAGTCGACAAGAAAGATGGAATCTAGTGCGTGCCAAGTATTACTAGTAAAACCACAAGCATTTTCATTTTTCTAATTCATTTAAGAAACAAGAAATTTCAATACTAGGATATGGTAGAGAGTTCATTAATTCCATCTATTTCAATGGTCCTTAAGTTACTTGGCCAAGTAAAATGTCATGCACGACAAATAAAACTAGTTTTGGAAAATAAAAAATACACTCTCTAATAACCCATATTCGGCATCCGTCCCGGAATATAACTTTCCAAACACATGACATGCACATTCATTTATCAAGCATGCATGGTTCCAATCAAATAAATACAATCTTTCACAAACAATATAACGAAATCTTGTTTCAAGCAAAAATAGTTTAAATGTTTTTCTTTTCATCGTGTTAATCCATAAATGACATTAAATTAATATTTAAATTGAGTAAATTAAATACAAAAATAAAGGTGTATCTCCAATATGTAAATTAAGTACATATTTTAAAATAGGCATAAAAGAGCACACGTTCTTTCATTCTATTTACTCCTCTATTTAATCCTATTCTAGTTCATTTTGCTTCCAAGTAAATCAGATTTTTAACTTAATTGATTTACTTTTTGTTTTGAATACTTTCAGAAAATAAATAATTACTTTTTCATGAACATTATCAAACTAAATCATTTCATTTCGGTTTTGAATTTTTGAGTTTTAATTGCAAAATTCACTGATTTAAAACTTCTATTTTGTAATCATGTTAAAAATTTAAAGGTATTTAATCAAAATCTTTTCTGTTTTGAATTATTTTCAATCATATTTAAATAACGTTTTTTTTGTTTTAAATATTTTTCTAAGTCTAAATTTCTCCTAAATTTATAAATCAGTTGTTTTTCATTGTTTTCTAAAACGAGTTTTCCTACAATATTTTGTTCAATGGTCTTTTTGGATAAACACAGTTTGATGTTCAAAAATTTATTCAAAATTCGAAGAAAACATAAATACTTTTTAATAGCTTTTAAAAATCAAAATAAGAAAATAACTATTTCATTTGAATGCTCTGTATTCATGATTTTGTTTAACAATCTCCAATAGATCCTACCTGGTAATCTGGAAATGGTTATTCATTGCTTCCTTTGTCTATTTTCTCTTCTTGTTGTTGTTGCTAGGATGAAGTTTACAGTTCATGGAAATTATTTTATTTCTTGTCAAATGCCCTGCCTCTTTCCTTCTCTCCACCTATCTTCTTCCTTCTCTCCACACTTCACTCTGTTGTTCTTCCTATCTCATGCACAATAGGGAGAGAAAAAATCTTCTTTTGTTTTGTTTGCCTGCTAAACAAGTTGTATGTGCCTCCATTCTTCCCTCATGCACACCCTTCTTACCTGCCTTCTGCTATTCACCTCATCCTCTCTACCAGTGTGCCTCTTCATTTCTTTTCCTGCCACGCTTCTTCTTCTATTAGGTGTACTTCATGGGAGAAATGTAACCAAAGATGTTGGGTTTCCCTCTATTGGATGCATGTGGTGAGTGGGGGAGAAGGAGTTACACACCCTTTATTCCTCGCCATGCCTTGCTCCCAGGTCTTCCTTTACACTTTTGGGTGAGATGGAGAGCCTTGGGAGGTTGTGTGGGAATGTAGAGGAGTCTCCCTATCTGCAACAACACCCTCTCTGCCTTATGTGTATCTTCCCTCTGCTATCTTGTGTGCCCTTACCTTCCCTATAGTTGTGCCTATTCTTCACCTTCCAATGAAGTCTGTTTCCAATCTGCAGTGCATGGGGTGGGAGAAATAAATGATTTCAAAATACTCTATCTCCTTTTTCCCCTGCCTGGCTACATATATACTGAGTGAGAAGTTTTGCAATTTAAAAAAGAAAAACTCTCTTCCTCTGCCTTCCAAAAACAAATGAAGTCCTCCAAATCAATCATGTTGTATCATTTTTTTTCTGTTCAAAAACAAAAATGGATTTTTGTTCTCTTTTCAATTTTGAATTTCTTCCCTGACTGATTCTTTCTTTCCCATGCATTGATAGATGTTAATAAGAACTCATCCACAATTTTAGTGTGATCTCTAGTTCAATTTTCTAACTCCAAGTTACATAATTTGATTGCCTTTAATTGATTGAAGATATTTTCTTCAATTTGTTCCACTTCTTGTTTGAAATCAATTTCAATTTGCATGTATGTTTGTTTTCCAATAACTCAGTTTTAGATAATTGTTTAATTTCTTCAATAAATCTTTTATCTTTCATATTTTCAAAATAAAAACAAATAAATTTACACACAATTTTATTACATTTAATAAATTTCGCAATTAAAAGTCTATTCTATAAGTTTGAAATAACACCATTATTATTTTTAAATAATAATAAAATATCTACACAAGGAATCCAATTCATTTAAATTAAATCAATTTCCTCAAAAATTAACCAAATCGCCATTTAAAATGTCATATTCTTTTCACAAAATTTGAGAAATCAATTAAACTTAATTTAAAATTTGCACACACAACAATCACAAAAATGCATTAAAATAATAACTGAGTGTGTGTGAGATTTCATCATCCTCATAAACGTCTAATGGCTAAAATGACTCTACCTGATTGATGTTCTCGCCTTCATTCATGTTCACTTGCACTCAAATTTTTATCAGCAATGACAAACCCCAATAAAAATTCATTTCAAATCATTGTAATTGCATTTCAATTTATCTTCAATTTAAATAATCATTTAACATAATAATTATCAATATCATGTTTAATAATTTTCATTTATATAATCAATAAAATCAATACGTGACATCCTTCCCCTCTTGGAAGAGACATCATCTCGATGTCTTATTAATCATTCAATAAGCATAACATCACAATCAATAAAGAATACTACCTCTATTAGTAAGAACATAGTATCTCGATCATAATGAAATAGTAACTAACAACATAGCTCTCAAACATAAGCATAAACAAATCATAGTAGCATCCATGCTATCAAAGTTCACAATATGTGAATCAAAACCAGAGTATCAAGTATCTCATGCATTAAGCAAATACTAATCTATGAAAGAAAATGAGGAAAATGACGATCAAGCGTCTCAGAATCCTCCCTTGTAGCACTATCCTCAGTATACTGGTCCCACTGAACCTTGTACTAAGTACCATCCTTGTTAATGCTAGTCTATAAGAAACTAGATTCATAACTTCCAATACATCAAAGGGTCCCACAAATCTCGGAGCCAACTTTGATGATTTCCCAAAATACGTAAGATTTACAAAACATTCATCCTATATAGTAATCTTGTCCTTTCTAGACCTTGCTTCAAGTGTCCTTACTATCACATAGGGAAATTTCATATGCTTCACACATACTTACTCTCCCAAGAGCCTTATTCCATAAATACATCCTATATATAATAATAACTATACTTAGTGATTGGAATTCATTGGTCCATGAATTTATCCTTAGTATAACCCAAATGGAAGAGGAATGTCAATGTATTGTACACTACATCGTGGGTCCAATCCTTTTCCTTTGTATTTACACTTTTAGACAACTCATAAAATGACTCCATCTACCACTTACACATTCATTATTCTTACCATAAAGTACTTTCCCTAGATTACTTGTCTATCTCAAGCATAACCTTGCTCTTAGACACTTATCAATTTTTGATACTACTCCACACTTAAGATTTGTTATCAATTAAATTTCATCAATCATTTTGATCTATTATTCTTTTTTCACATTTTATCAAGTCTTCAACTTTAATAGAGTTTCCTTTCTTTCCATATAATTGTCCAAACGTCAATTTTAGAAGTTTACAAATCATTCAAGATTTTGTCCACCATTTTACTTGTTTGACTAAAATAATATATTTCACATTTATTCAAATGAATATCTCATGGTATGATTTTGGTTTACACAACCCTATCATTATTTTCTAAACTAAAACAAATTTTCAGATTTACTAAGTAACTACTTACCCACAAAATATTATTTAGGATCAAAATCCTATAAGTTGAGTTTCCAACAACTGTTGGTTTCTTTGATGAGTCCATCCACTAGAACATTATGTTAATTCTACAAATCAAAGACAGATCACTTTGTCTTGTGTTCTATCATTTTCCTTCTAGAATCTAAAGTGAGTTACATGTCCTACCAATGATGACTTATTGTCTTCATCTCCTGGCATACTAGACATTACCTTGCTACATTCTGTGTAGCTCCTTGTTCTATCTTCTTCCAGATAATAGTGGATCCTTATCCGACAATTCCTTTTGTCATGTTGATCTCTAGATAATAACCAATTTAATTGCATACCTAATCGTCAATCATAATCATTCAACTCCATGAATTTATTAATCATAAGAGAGTCTCAACTTCAATATTTCATTTTGAGCACAAGTAACAATTCTGATGTTCTTCTCCATAACATTTTCAGCATTTCTCGCTAAGTGAAAATTCTATGATGTTTTGTCATGACAATAGATGCTTCCTCTAAAAGTGTTTCTCTTTTAACATAAGATCTACTTAAAATAAATTCTTTTCAATAATAAGACTTCCTTTAACTTACTAGGCATCCCTCTTATGCTTCTATGCTTATAGAGTTTCATTATTTCCAAACATATTCAATCGCATGGGAAAATATTAAACCCAATATTCCCTTCCAATTCTTAGGTTGGAATCCTTAATTGTTGACTAGTCTGATTATTTATATATTTCCCCACTCTATATGGCTATAGTCAAGACCCAATGTATAGCTCATTCAAGTTAAATTCCTACCTAAAGGTGTTGGAAAAGTGATTCCAACCCGTAATCCAACTTAATAGGTTTTAGTCTCATCATTAGATCTTTCTCTTTATTGAATGACCTTCTTGTCCCACATAGGTTATCTTTAACCCAAGGTTCCATTAAAAATTAAGGTAGTGATTAAGTGATTTAATCATTCTCATTAAGAGATTTTGGTGTGGTTCACATATTGTCACATATTACTTTATTTTACACTTCATCTCAATGGCTTAAATAGCCAACATTTTTTCTTGTCCAAAGGTTTCTTAGCATAGTGAGCTTCAATGTCAAGTCGTTTCATGACCTAGATATATTTCATATCAAAATAACATCATTATTTAAATTCTCTATATAAAGTATATAGGAGTATAGAGACACTTTCTTCCAATCACGAGTCTCGTAGATCTTTTCTTGTCAATCCCATAAACAATGATCTTCCTTATCATGATTAGTTCATTTTCCTATCCTTTTCTAAGGTATTTATAATAATATCCTTGATCTTTAGATCAAATAATCATAAGGTATACATATCATAGTTCTTAACCTTTCCCTTTGTCATTTTTTTCCTTTTGGTCATAAAATGTATGACTTAATTGTCCTTATGACTTGCAAAGAAGTCATAACCAAGTTTTGTTAGGTGGGGTACTTAGCTTGAGTCAATTCACTCTCTTTCTCCCCCCCACTCCTCTCCTTAGTGTTACTGCAAATTTCATTCTTCTCACGTTGAACTTCTAGTAATTTACTTTTTCCCTTGAAAAGGGTTGTCATTCCTTATTGTTGACCTTTCATTGCCATATTCTTTCTAATATCCTTTTTCCATACTTACTAACCTCTTTTTTTGATGTACTTCTTAACTCAAAGTGTTGCTTTCCTTGCGACTTCTAGGGTCCTGACACATAGAGCCATGTTGTATTCATATTCCCTTTTGGAGCCATTATTCATAATTTGTTTGATTCCAAAAACTTCAATAACCTAAATGATTTTAGTTGGAGGAACCTTGCTCATATCATTGATTGTTTCTTCTAACTGTTCTAGTCTTTTCTCAATTCCTCAGTACTAAGTCTTTTCTAACAAGATCTTTATCTTAACAAAAAATTTTAAGTCATGAGTTCCCCAACCCTTGAGGATACTTCCTTCATTTGTATCCTACTTTTGAACAATCTAAAATTATGTTGACTTTGCATACATAAATTCGTAGTGTTTACACTAATCCAAGAGTTCCTAACTCTTTTACAATTGTAGGTCGCTACAATTCAATTTATCTCATTCCTACTCATTCTCTTTTTCTTAGAGCCATGTATGTACAAGTTATTCTTCCTAACCTTCCTACATAACTTGATTTCATAATCTTCCACAATTCTAGGTTTTATCATAAGTTGTTGGTTTAGGAAATCTGATTCCAGGGACGAATCTTTAACTAGCCCTAATTTACCCAAGTTACTAAGACTTACATATTCCTTTTCACTTCCTTAAGTTCTTTTCTCTTGCCTTTATGGCACAAGAACTTTTCAACCTTTATCTTCTGATAAGGTTTATGCATTATTGTGTAATGAGCTCATAGGTTGCAGTGCAGAACCTGGTCGCTCTGATACCAAATATAAAGTACGAAAGTCTTATTTCCAAGAATCGAAAAAACTTAAAATAATTTCATTTTTATTCAAAATAAAGTTGACACTTCATTCATTTAGACATCATAAAATCCAGTCAATTCCAAAAAAATGACTTAAAGTCGATAAATAGATTCATAATATTTCTAGTTAGATTCATACATGTGTCATCTTACACGACATTGATAATGATACAAAATTAATTGTAATATAATTTTACAATTTGAGACTTAGGAATTATGTAGCCTTAAGCTCTACATTACATAATTAAAGAATAAATTAATGCATAATTGAAGAAAACATCCTTTGATCTTCAATCCATAGCCTATCTTCAATAATGACGATGAGAACAAGAATCAGGTGCTTTTTCCACCCAACCTCGAAGCTTACGCTTCCTCGAATTCTTGAGTCATTCAAAGAATACCTGACCTTGCACGAATCGCTTAGAAAAAATAAGTCGACAAGCAAGATGGAATCTAGTGTGTGTCTAGTATTACAAGTACAATCACAAGCATTTTCATTTTTCTAATTCATTTAAGAATCAAGCAAGTTCGATAGTAGGATATGGTAGAGATTTCATTAATTCCATCTACTTCAATGGTCCTTAAGCTACTTGGCCAAGTAAAATGTCATGCACGACAAATAAAAGCAGTTTTGGAAAAGAAAAACTACACTATCTAATAACCCATATTTGGCACCTATCCCAGAAGGTAACTTTCCAAACACATGACATGCACATTCATTTATCAAGCATGCAAGGTTCCAATCATATAAATATAATCTTTCACAAACAATATAGCGCAATCTTCTTTCAAGAAAAAATAGTTTAAATGTTGTTCTTTTCATCATGTTAATCCATAAATGACATTAAATTAATATTTAAATCGAGTAAATTAAATATAAAAAATAAAAAAGGTGTATCTACAATATGTAAATTAAGTACATATTTTAAAACAAGCATAAAAGAGCACACGTTCTTTCATTCTATTTACTCCTCTATTTAATCTTGTTTTAGTTCGTTTTGCTTCCAAGTAAATCAGATTTTTAAATTAATTGATTTATTTTCTATTTTGAATACTTTCAGAAAATAAATAATTACTTTTTCATGAATGGAATCAAACTAAATCATTTCATTTATGTTTTGAATATTTGAGTTTTAATTGCAAAATTCACTCATTTAAAACTTCTATTTTGTAATCACGTTAAAAATTTAAAGGTATTTAATCAAAATATTTTCTATTTTTAATTCTTTTCAAATCATATTTAAATAATGTTTTTCTGTTTTAAATTTATTTTTTCAATTCTAAATTTCTCCTAAATTTATAAATCAATTGTTTTTCATTGTTTTCTAAAATGAGTTTTCCTACAATTTTCTATTCAATGGTCTTTCTGGATAAACACAATTCGATGTTCAAAAATTTATTCAAAATTCGAAGAAAACATAAATACTTTTTAATAGCTTTTAAAAATTAGAATAAGAAAATAACTATTTCATTTGAATGCTTTGTATTCAAGATTTTTTTTAACAATCTCTAATAGATCCTACCTGGTAATCTGGAAATGATTATTCATTGCTTTCTTTGTCTATTTTCTCTTCCTCTTGTTGTTGCTGGGATGAAGTTTACACTCCGTGGAAACTATTTTATTTCCTGTCAAATGCCCTGCCTCTTTCCCTCTCTGCACCTATCTTCTTCCTTCTCTCCACACTTCACTTTGTTGTTCTTCATATCTCATGCATAGTAGGGAGAGACAAATTCTTCTTTTGTTTTGTTTTCCTGCTAAATAGGTTGTACATGCCTCCTTTCTTCCCTCATGTGCACCCTTCTTACCTGCCTTGTACACTTTACCTCTTCCTCTCTACCAATGCCCCTCCTCATTTATTTTCCTAGCACACCTCTTGCTCTACTAGGCACGCTTCATGGGAGAAATGCAACCAAAGTTGTTGGGTCTCCCTTTGCTGGCTACATGTGGTGAATGGGGGAGAAGGATTTGTGCACACTTTATTCTTGGCCATGCCTTGCTCCTAGGTCTTCCTTTACACTTGTGGGTGAGATGGAGAGCCTTGGGAGGCTGCGTGGGAATGTAGAGGAGTCTCCCTATCTGCAACATCACCCTCTCTGCCTTATGCGTATCTTCCCTCTACTATTGTGTGTACCCTTACCTTCCCTATAGCCATGCCTATTCTCCACCTTCCAATGAAGATTGTTTCCAATCTGCAGTGTGTGGGTTGGGGGAAATAATTGATTTCAAAATATTATGTCTCCTTTTCCCCCTTCCTAGCTGCGTATATACTGAGTGAGCAATTTTGCAATTTTAAAAATAAAAACTCTCTTCCTTTGCCTTCCAAAAACAAATGAAGTCCTTCTCTAAATCAATCATGTTGTGTCATTTTTTTTCTGTTCAAGAACAAAAACGGATCTTGTTCTCTTTTCAATTTCAAATTTCTTCCCTGACTGATTCTTTATTTCCTATGCATTGATAGATGTTAACAAGAACTCAGATCCACAATTTTAGTGTGATCTTTAGTTCAATTTTCTAACTCCAAGTTACAAAATTTGATTGCCTTTAATTGATTGAAGATATTTTCTTCAATTTGCTCCACTTCTTGTTTGAAATCAATTTCAATTTGCACGTACATTTGTTTTCCAATAACTGAGTTTTAGATAATTGTTTAATTTCTTCAAATAATTATTTTATCTTTCATATCTTCAAAATAAAAACAAATAAATTTACACACAATTTTATTACATTTAATAAATTTCGTAATTAAAAGTCTATTATGTTAATTTTAAATAACACCATTATTATTTTTAAACAATAATAAAATATCTACTCAAGGAATTCAATTCATTTAAATTAAATCAATTTCCTCAAAAATGAACCAAATCGCCATTTAAAACAACATTCTTTTCACAAATTTTGAGAAATCAATTAAACTTAATTTAAAATTTGCAAGCACAATAATCACAAAAATGCATTAAAATAATAACTAAGTGAGTGTGTGTGAGATTCCATCATCCTCATAAATGTATAATGGCTAAAATGACTACCTAATTGATGTTCTCGCCTTCATTCACGTTCACTTTTTCCTACGTTCACTTGCAGTCGAATTTTTATCAGCAATGATAAACCCCAATAAAAATGCATTTCAAATCATTGTAATTGCATTTCAATTTAAATTTCACTTCAATTTCAATTTAACTTCAATTTAAATAATCATTTAACATAATAATTATCAATCTCATGTTTAATAATTTGCATTTAAATAATCAATAAAATAAATACGTGACAACAACCCTCTATGGTTTCTTTTGTTCTTCCTTCACAAGAAGAAAAGGAACCTATGGTTGACAAACCTGCTCCTACACAACAACTTGAAAATTTAAATAAAAGAAACAAAAATGCTAGAGAGCATAGGTGTAGACCTCATGCTATTGCTTGCAAAATGAATGAAGAGAACAACATTGAAAATATAAATCTAAACTTTATTGAAGCAATAAATGATGAGCCTCCTCCATTACCACAATAGGAACTAACACCTTCTATGTATATTATCATTCATCCTCCTGTTGTGGTTAACTTGGATGATGATGATAAAACAACTAAAATTGATGAACAAGTTATGGTGTAGTAAAATGCATACCCTTGAATTTTCACACTTGTTTGTGCCTACCTTTCTTTGTTTATGCTTCTTTATGGCTTAATTGGTCCTATTTTACATTTACAAGCCCTATGAATTACATCTTTTTCTAGCTAATCTCGACATTCTCCAATGCATAAATGATAATTTAATGATTTCATTTGTGTGTCCCTTATTTTTGGGTTGGGACTAAAATGCCACCTAGGGAATCTTTGTCCCCCAAAGGTCTCAAGAGTCTAAATTTAAGGAATCTTAATTGGGCCCCTTTTTGGTGTTTGTGCCCCAAGTTTCATGACTTGGGTCTAAGATGCCACCTAGGGCATCTTAGTCCTCCTTGAGTTATTTTCAAGATTTAATTTCAAATTCTGGCATTATTTAGCCTCCTTTATTTAGTGAATTCATATGTCAGCTTGGTGTGATGTAATTTCAGGATATTAAGCATAGATAAGTATAAATACAAGGTTCATTCATTAATTATAATCCAAGTTTTTTGTGAGAGCATTCATCATAGAAAATTGAGTTCATAGGAGCATTCAAGAGCATTTCTATCAATAATTTGGAGCCATCATCAATATTCAAGCATCATATCAAAGAGTTTCTTACATCATGTGTGTTGTTGTGCTAGCATTTATGATATAGGGTTTTGATTCAAGCAAGAAAACAATTCAAGTTCATATCCTTTGATTCATGATCCATATCCATTGTAGACATTTCACACAAGTTTGCAGACTTTACAAGGGTTTGGTGAGTTTTAGAATTGCATGTTATTCATTCACTATTTCCTTTCTTTATTCTATTTCATTTCAAGGTTTAATTACCAACAAGGGGTTTGACCAAGGAAAACCCCCGTTCACTAAAAAACAACAAGTTTTTCCCTTCTAGCACATTTTTAATTGCAGATCTAGGTTGAAGACTTGAAGATCATTTGGAGTGCAAATTTGCATTGTAAAGTTGTCATCTCCATGGAAACTCATCGACAGGCTAAATCCAAAAGTTTTAGAAGCTAAGATCGGAGCAAAAGCAAGTGCAAAGCTTGGAGCTCAGGGCCACATTCAGAGTTTTAATAGATTTAGAATGGGACTAATACACCACCCTTGGTATCTTAGTCCTCTTGAGCATATTTTTTAAAAATTCCTTTAAATCTAGTTTCGACATCCAAAGATTATGCATCTGTCCTGAAAAATAGTACCAGTACTAAGACAATAGTAAAGGCATATTTTTTCTCCCTAGCATATTTGGATAACTTTGAATTTTTAAAATCCTCAACATTTCCATACTCCCTAGGTACACATATCCCATCTTATTGTTGCATAATTTCATTATTTGCATCCTTCATTTAGCTTGCATAATTAGGTTTTGTAGGTTGAATGCTTATTTGTATTTTCCAAGCATTTTCTTGGTGGTGAACCCCTTAGAGCTTAAAGAATCCCCCTCCTAGCTCCTCATTGAGAATTGACTCACCTTGTGAGGTTGATAGTCAATCCCATTGGGACTCCTAGGACATTATTGAATGACCAAAGGAGAATAAGTGGTCTAACCCACCACATATTTTCTTTTGGTTCATTTTGGTGAACCCGAGCTTGTTAAGCATTCATTTCTAATTTGGAGTCCATTAGATCTAGATTGCATTCATTCTTGCATTGCATCCTACAATAGTGAAAGTGCATCTAGGGTTTCTTCAATTTTGTATTAGTGAAATTATATTTAGGGTTTCTTATATTTGCATTAGTGAAAGTGCATATAGGTTGCATTTTTACTTTCTTGCATCATTCCATTTCATTAAAAATTTGAAAAGTGCATTGTTCATCATCTTAATTGCATTTAGAAACATTCTTATTGCATTCAAAATTGAAAAAAAATTTGCATTCAATTGCTTGTTCCTAGTTACTTTTTCTTGCATCCATTTGCATATTTTTTTGTTTCTAAAAATCAACATCCTAAATAGGCAATATGTAAACACTGTAGACAATCTAGAATTTTTAGTTTTTCTAAGAAAAATCTCTGCTAGGACTAAAATTCCCTTCTTGGCGTCTTAGTCCCTCTCAGGGTTTTTTCTCAAGAATCCTCTCTACTATTTGATGTTTGTTTTAGTCCCTAGAACTTCATAATCTCGCCAGGAGGACCAGTATGCTCTTCCTTGCGTCTTAGTCCCTATTGACTTTGACTTTCTAGTTTTCAGGCTCTAAATTTTCTTTTCTATATTTTTGTGGGTTGCCTTTAGTTTTTTGCTATTCCAATTTATTTCATTTCAAGTGTAATTGTAAGCATAGGATATTGTGTTCACTACACTTTTTCTGGTTTATCCCTTATATGATCTATAGTACTTGTTGTCCTACTACTAATACTGTGGTTAGATGAACTGCAAGACTCATGGAATCCCATAATAAAACACTCATTGTGGATCTTGGGTTATCAAACTCTCTTACTTCTAGTGTTGGGATTAGTTCACTAGGTATGGACCATACCTTTGATACCTCTTTTGTTATGCCTACCTGACCTAAAAGTTCTATGCCAAGTGTTCAAACAATAGTTGATCATATCCCATAACAAAACATAGTGAAAATGGATGAAGAACTAGCTCATTTGCAAGACAGTGTGAGTACTGAAAACATTTCCAACTCCATTATACCTACCATAGATAACCTTCACTGCATGATGGAAAGTGATGAAGAACTAGAAGTTGTGTGTAACATAGCTCAGATCTTTGGAAAACATCTTCCTTTAGCCACTAATGGTTCTCAAGCTTAAAATAGTATGAAAAACTAATGATGAAGTCAAACTCCTCCCTCTTCAACCATAACCTCAATTCCTACCTATACCAATCCTCAAGTGACCACAACAATGCAACCAACTAGTAGCATCCTTCCTACCTTGAACATTTCAACTAGTGCTCCTTATACTTATGTAGCATCTAATCTTATATCTCCTCCCATAAGAAATCCATTCATTGGTCCTTCCAGCACATACACACTACCACCATATTCATCTCCATCTCAAACCACAAGCAATGATCCTATCATTAACCACCTCTTACAAAGCCTTTCATCTATTATGTTGGTTGTTTTTATGGTAACCATGCTGATCTTCAGAATTACCTATGGACTTTGTGTTGAATATCTAAGATACTGAGGGGGGTTGAATCTATATCTTCTTGAACTTATTGAGAAAATACCATCCAGTTAATCCAATGCACATGATAATTAAGATGAACATAAGAATTAATTGAACATGAAGCCCATAACACAAGAATACCAAGATTTTTACATGGAAAACCTAGAATGGTAAAAACCACAATGAAGATTAACTCACAATAAAGTATAACTGGTTATAAAATATTACAAAAGGTTGGCTCACTGCTAGGACTCATTGCCCAAAAATGGAGGCTCACTACCTACAAAAGTATAGTAACAAATTGGGTTACAACCAGAGAATGAACTAATGTAAGTACACCTCAAAGTGCAGGTTCAATTCCTTTGAATATCCATAAATCCACATGCTAGTAGATCAAAATTATCTCTTTTCACATCCACACTTAATCCACCAACATTTGCATACACAATATCTCATCTATCTATCTCCAAAGACATCTTGTATATATATATTTAATTTTCCCATAAGTAAAAATTAGGTCAGCTCCAAGTAAACACAAGAACTTCTCAAAAGAAATTCAAACGTGTGGCATACAACTACATGTCGGCATGGATTGCACAAACAAGATTTAATCCATTGTACCTTCAATTTCTCATTAGATCAGCTAGAGATAGACCAAATAACAAACTTGTAAACAAAAAGAATGATGTCGATGACAGACACAAGCATTTGAACACATGAGATCCTTTCCATGCATGCTTTCATTGAGCACAAATAATTTCCCAGGAATTGGAGTAAAAACTATCATGAGAGGGGAAATCTAGTGCAAAATACTAGAGGATGGGTTTACATTACCAGTTCAAAATACTGGATCAACATGACTTTGAATCTTGTAGTTGCAACTCATATATCATGGTGAAATCAATGACAAAAAAAAATATGTATCAAGAGCTGTGTTCTTCATTCTTCCAACAATCTCTCCCTTTGTCATTGATGGCAACATGTTCCAAAAGAATTTACAGATCTCTTATTTATAGAGTATACTCTATTTCTCTTTTATCTCTCCCCCTTTGACATCAAGGACAAAGGGAAACCAAAAGGTATAAACATAAATATGTACATAGGGTCTGGAATGTACAACACAAAGAATCAAACTATTGAACTCCCATGGAGGAGTTTAACCCAAACAATGTAAAAACTATAAAATATTTACCTGGAGGAGGGAGCACTTTGAAGTTCCTAAAGAATGCCTTGCTAGGATGCTTTACCATTCTCTCGACTTTGTTTAGTAGATATCAAAATTTTCTTCAAAGACTCTAATGCAATAAATCTTTCTTTAGCCTCATCCGAAGTATCTGGGGTCAGATTGATCTTATCCAAATTAACAACATTAGCCAAAGCATTGGATACTAGATTGTACTCCATCCTTACATTATCACCAGGTAGAGAAAATTTTATAATTATCCCTTCCTTTTGCTTCTGTAACATGAAATTTTGTTCTCTATGTACAAAGATGGCATTCCAAGTTGATTCGTCTCTATCCATGGATACATTTTAAGTACTAGAGACATCTATCAACTGGGGCTCAATGGAGTCCACAAGATATTTAATACTTTATGTGTCATCAGGCCACCTTATGTAATAGGAAAACACAAAATTAGCTTTAGATTAATAAAACTTTACAGATTCAAGGCTCTTTTCTACATTGGCATGTGCCAAAGAACACTTGTCATGGAGGATTAAAATCCTTTTCTCAATCAATTTCTCTTCAATTTGTTGTTTTGTTTCTCAATAAGTCTGGTGGCATACTCCTTGAAGGATTCCAATAAATTTTTTAGGTTTTCAACTGAAGTGAGAGATGTGTCCATTGACATATTAGGTATTACATCCTACAAAGCCTTAATAGCATCTTTGATAATCCTAGTTCCCTTCTGATGCATTTACAGGATTTCTCTTTTGTCGAATGCATGAAATACATCACCTAACACCATTTTATGAATAGGAAAAATATTTTTTAGATTTGCATAGCCTTGATTCATGGGAAGCTACAGGAGTTTCAAAGGAATTATTGGTTGGAATCTAATCTATTTGGACAATAGACCCTTCAAGACATCATCACCGAAGGAGGATGCTTTGGTGGACTTTTGTGATTCCACCACCTATTGAGATACTTCTTCATTATTTATAGAAAGTTCACCTAATTCCTTATTTCTCTCTTCTTCCTCAACTTTCTCCTCCTCTTCTATCTTTTCATCCATCTCCTTTTCTTGTGAATTTTCCTCTTCTATCTTTTCTTCTTCCATATTTTCCTCTTCTTTTTCTTCTTCCTTTTCATCTTCTCTCCTTTCTTCTTCTACTTTATATCTTTCCTCTTTAGAGTGTACTGGAGGGGTGGAATTATGAATCTTTGCTTCAACATTTTCTTCAACCTATATTTTACTTTCCAGAGCCTCATTATCAACATTAATTTCTAGCAGAGCATTTGTACTACCTATTTTCGGAAGGATATCAAACACATTCATTTCTAGAGATATGTTTTCATCAACAATAGCAGAAGGAGGATATTCCTTGACTTCTATAGAAGTTTCTTTTCTCTATTTAGGTGTCATATCAGATGCACCAAGCATACCATAATTTTCAACTATACTTTTGATAGTATTTATTGTTTCCTTCCTTATTCTTTGGATTTCCTTCTTGTCCCTAGTCATCAGGGTATTAACTCTCTTCTTCATCTGAAACATGTTAGCACAAACATTATTCACTATTTCCAGATCACCCAGAGACAAAGAGGATGCAATTTCCTTATATTCCTTATATATTATTTTCTCTTCCAACTCAACCACCTCTTCTCTTCTCTTCATCAGGACTTCCCAAAAAATTTTAGGTACATCACACTTAACAGTATCCTACTTAGCTTCCAATATAATAAAATATTTAATATAGCTATTGTTATTGTTTCCTTATCTTCTTCACCTACTAGATTATAAAATTTTGGTGTGGGATTCATCATATTTTCTTGATGCACTAAATTATTCACCAAGGCTTCTAGTTTGAGAGGGATACTAGGTCTTACCAGAGAGACATTTTGTTCTACCTAGTCCAACAAAACCTCTTCTATGAATATGGCCTCATTTGCATTAGCTTCATGATCACTCATTTCTTGTTCATCAACATCCTCTAAGGATGATACATAGTGAACTTTCTTCGATCCAACACTAGTTTCTTAAGATGCACCTTCATTGGAGGAAATTCTTACCCTTCTTTTCCTTATCAACTTAGACTTTGAGTCTTCCTCCTCTTCTTCCTGGTCCTCAATGACATTCTTCTCCCTTGTAGCCTTTTCTTTTCTTCCTCATTTAGCAGGCACTATCAGAGGAACATCCTTTCTCTTACCTGATCTGGTAGTGGGTCCAAAAGGGCCTAGGCCTTTTCCTTTGTCAGAGGTGTTGGGCTCAAACTTTATTGAAGTCGGGCTAGAGGCTAGTTTGGGAGGAGCCCGGATCCTATCGGATCTCCTTATGCTAGGTTATTCTCAAGAATTTTATTCTCCATAGGCTCTTCCTTGTGCTATCTCTTCATCTGTGTAACCAAATTTTCTAAGCATTTCAGTTACATTTTTCTTCCATGTAGATTTGATGTGCTCGAAATGAACTTCCATGGATTTTTCTCTATATGTACCAATCTAGGGTTCATTGACATCCTTTGGAATTTTAAATAATAGTTGCACATAACCTTCAACTTCCTCTTCTATGATTCATATCCCAAGGGTTGAATCTAGACAGTCTGGGGTTCAATTGCTTCAACCATGCACTCATCAAAAGAAACATGAAATATGATTTCATTCTTATACTTTTCAACAATTTTCCTCAGAATTTTGTCTCTCTCATTCATATTTTTCTTGAATACCAAAAATAATTCTATCAATGAATTTTGTATGTTCTTCATATCACCCAACGTATGTATATGATCATAAATTTGATGAGCATTCGATCGGGATGGGTCCCAAAACATTATTTCAGCTTTTCCCGAAATCATTATGAGGAAATAGAATAATAGGAAAACAATCAGTGAACCAAAATTGAAAGGATACTTCTTCTCCTTTGGCATTCTTAGGTTTTCAAATAGCTTCTATATAAGAAGCTCACATAGATCATAATCTACACCATTTGTAGCCATGTCAAAACCAGTATAGATTGTTGTGGTGGACATAAAGTTCTCTTTGTTGGTGAAGTAGATTTTATGTTTGATCATTATTGATGTGTAATTCATGGTTGGATTAGTGATAGGAGCCTTTATTGTGAGATTCCTCTGATTTTATGTAGCACCGGTGAGATCCATCACCACTTCATTTTTCACTGGTTTTAGCACTAGTACTGGTCTGGTGTCACAAAGTTTGGTGGCAGCTTTGATAACTCACTTAGTTATCAAATAGGACTCCTTGGTCCACAAGAACTAATCATGCATTCTACTAAGGACTGTTTTAACATACTAATCATCCACAATGGAACAAAAATTAGGGAAGTTGTTCCAACAATCTAATTTCTTTGTCATAAGATTTGAGTACTCAAGTTTCACCATGAAATTATCTCCAATGAGTTCATTCAGCCATATGCCAATCAATATGGTGTGAATGGATGGATTCCTCGATCTTAACCCTAATGTACATTCTAGTATCCTTTTTAGGTATGATGCCATGAGGATTTGAAGAGAAATCACCCATAGGGTCATCTTCAAAAAATTTCATTGAGTATTTCCTGTAGGAGGGTCTAGGTATTTTTGTTGTATTTACAACTATAGGGGTTGCCATTTTCTATATAATGAACTCTTCATAGATTCAGAAAGAGAATTTTCACAAGCTCACAATGACATAGAATCAAAAAATACCTCTTTCTTTCATGAAGAGCCAAATCTAGGGTTTGCACAAGTCACACTTCAATTTTCTCTAAATTGCTCTAAATCACTCACCTCCTTTGAGTGCACAAGTTATTGAAATGCCTTTATGATTTTTCTTTAAAGATCAATGTGATGCCCTAATTCACATTAAATGAGATGAACTTCAAAAATTTGGTAAAAACCTTTCAACTGCATTGAAAAACCCTAATATGCTCTACAAGCGAGCATACATGCACTTTTTCATCTGATTTTTTTTTTTCAAAACCTCTTCCTAATCATCTCTTACAACATCCTTTCGTGCCAAAGACTGATGCCTAAAATTAGGGGGTTCAAAATATTTTTTTCTAAAGCTCCCCCTAAGACTTGCTAGGTCTAATTCTCGAAGGAATTGTTTGCACTAGATGAGGGCACCGACGCATCAGAAGATTTAAACTCTTCTTTCTTTTTCCATATCTTGCTTAACTTCCTCTTTTTCAACCCTCTTCACAAGTTCATTCTTCTTTACTAGAGAATTTTGTTTTCCCTTTTCACTTCTGCATACCTTTGAGATATGTGTTGGTTTTTTTCAATTATAATAGACAACATTTCGTTGTTTTGTTTGACTTCCATTAAACATTGATTTTCACTAATTCACTTTATGCCCATACTTGTTGCAAGTATAGTAGTAACTTGCAAAGGATTGATTCATTCTTCCTCCATAAACTAGTTCATCATCTGAGTTCTACATTCACTAGCTCTATGTCCAATCTTATTACAAGCATAGCATTGTCTAGATAAGGAACCAGAGAACTGATTCATTCTACTTTTGCATTAGTTACCTTATGACCAAACTTGTTGCATGAAAAACAAGTTCCATTGAAAGATGGATACCTTTGAGTATTTGGTTGTCTGATAGGTGGTCCTCCTTTTGGATTCCTTGTTTTTTTTTCCCTTGTTTTGAGTCTTTTGAATGTTTATATCTTTTGAGCTTTCACCTGCTTCTAATCCCAATCCACCTTTTTCTTTAGAGGTTTTTTGTCCTACAATTAGTTCATCAAGCTTGGTAGAGCTTGTCTTGAAACTATCTTCACTAAATTTTTCTTTTTCCATTTTTGCTCTCAGGTTTACCACTTCTTGTTCAAGCCTGGAACATTCATCATACTTTCTCTTCAATTCTTCATTTAAGCATTCTTCAATTCTCTTCTTTTCTTTCATTTGCAGCTTTCATCCAATAACATCTTCATTTGCTTGTTTCAATTGATCACTAACTTCTCTATGTCTCTATTTGAATTTATTTAATTGCTCTTTCAACTTCCAAATGCATTCACTTTCTTCATCAAGATTTAATTTCAGATCTCTATTTTCATTTTCAACTTTGTTAAGGTCATCAACAACAATCCAAAGTTCTACATTATCCTCCATTTGTTCAATATTCAAGATCTCCATCAAGTTGTTAGGCTTCTCCGAAGGAACCAAGCTCTGATACCAATTGTTGAATATCTAAGATATTGAGAGGGGGGTTGAATCAGTATCTTCTTAAACTTATTGAACAAATACCATCCAATTAATCCAATGCATATGATAATTAAGATGAGCAGAAGCATTAACTAAACATTAAGACCATAACACAAGAACACCAATATTTTTATGTGGAAAACCTAGCATGGGAAAAACCATGGTGAGAATTAACTCACAATATAGTATAACTGGTTATAAAATATTACAAAAGGGTGGCTCACTACTAGGAGCTCACTATGCAAAAATGGAGGCTCATTGCCTACAAAAGTATAGTCACAAAATGGCTTACAACCAAACAATGAACTAATGTAAGTAGACCTCAGAGTGTAGGTTCAGTTCCTTTGAAGCACAATAAATTTGCATGCCATCAGATCAAAATTCGCTCTTTTTTCATCCACACTTAATCCACTAACATTCGCATACACAATATCTCATCTATCTATCTCGAAAGACATTCTATATATATATATATATCTAGTTTTCCCGTAAGTAACAATTAGGTTGGCTCCAAGTAAACACAAGAACTTCTCAAAACAAATTCAAACATGTGGCACACAACTATATGTTGTCATGTATTTCACAAACAATATTTAATCCATTACACCTTCAATGGCTCATTAGATCAGCCAGAGATAGACCAAATAACAAAATTGTAAACAACAAAAAATATGCTTGCAAAAAACATTAGCATTTGAATGTACAAGATCCTATCCATGCATGATTTCATTGACCAAAAATTATTTCCCAAGATTTGGAGTAACAACTATCACTAGAAGGGAAATCCAATGCAAAATACCAGAGGACGGGTTTGCATTATTGGTTCAGAATACCAGATCAACATGACTTTGAATCTTGTTGTTGTAACTCATATATCATGGTGACATCAATGAAAACAAAAAACTATATCAAGAGATGTGTTCTTCATTATTCCAATACTTTTCCATTTTCAATGATTAGTAATATAAAGGGATTGGCCAATGAATGAGTAAAAGATGCAAAACATTTACTATTGCACTTCGAGCTCTGTGAAACCTAGGAGGGTATTCCCATAATGCATACTCAATAATTCATATGACCAATATTTAAATACATTGTTAACAACATATAATTCTCATATAACCACTCAACAATGTAATATATTGAAAAGGTAGGCAATTCTTTTAACAATAAACTACACTCGGAGCATGAGAATGATGAAACTCAACATAACTACAATGGTAATTCATTCAAATATTGTAAATAAAGAGTGATTTGCTAATTAATTGACCCAAAAACTGTATCATGAAGATTATACTTGGAAGAGTGTCTTATTCTAAACATAGAGTGAATAATAACCCATGCAACCTAATAACAATTCTTCGCATAACAACATATAAGCTTCAAAAAACACTGGATTACAACATTCCCATATTTTTTTCTTAACCACTACTTCTTGTAGATATCCTAGTACATAATTCATATGAATCGATAACCTCACTCAACCGTTTATATGAGTTCTTTGAACTAATTAGCAAGAATGAAATCTTGATTAAATAATGTTTATTATTCAATTAACCTTTCTAACACATATTTCTTCTATTAATTAAATACCCCTTTTTAATTAATTCATTAATTCATTATTAATCTTTATTCAACTTGATTAATTAAATCAATCATATTTATTTAATTATGTTGCGAACTAATTAATCTATCAATTAAATAGTTTATTATTTAATTCCCCCTTTATCATACTTTTCCAGCTATAATTAAATATCTTTATTTAATTATTCATTTAACCCCCTTTATCTATAATTAAATATTTATTATTTAATTATTCATTTTATCCTTTTCAAAAGTCAATTAAATAAATTATCTTTATTTATTTAATTAAATTTCTCACTTTCGAATGTTGAATTAAAATAACATTTAATTCATATTTAATTATTTATGTCACATTCCTCTATCATTCAGTTATCTAAGTCATTCACTCACCTTCTGACTCGAGATCTATTTTTAGTTCTCCAGTTATCTTTGAATTCAACACTAGTTTATCTCTACGAGAAGACTCTCTCTCACAACTAGTCGATTAACTAGTTCCAACTCATATGCATGATCTGTTTTATTAATTAAATATATTTATTTAATTAATTAACTCCTGTTTGCATTCAAATGCATTAGTCTTCGAGTTCTAGCTTTGGATTTTGCATACAAAGTCTATTTCTTCTATTTTCGAAGATTCTTAACTCAAGATTAAGTTATCATTCTAATTTAGTCTTTATCTTAAGTCTTTCCTGAACTCATGTTCTGACTTGCATTCTAACTCATGTTCTATCTAACACAGAACTCACATTGCATGGCATTCATCAATCTCATCCGCCGATCTCTCTTTCAATCTGAGCCAATCGTTTGAAAACCCAAAATCTATAAAATGGCCTGTCATTATCATTATTCCTCCTCCCGAAATCATTCATTTTTGAGAAGAGAGATTCATCTATGATATTTTTCCTAGGCACTCGACAAAGCTATACTTGCATTCAAACACAAAAATTTGAGGGCAAGAATACTAAAAAGGAAGAATGGAGAGGAACAATCAAGATAATTTGAAGGGATGAACGCATATTCGGTGAGAGCTTTCCATTAAATTGTTTAGTTTGTTTAGTTTATTTCCTCATTCTTTGTTGTTAGATTTTAGATTATTGTTTAGATTAAGATTTAACTTTGTTATTCTAGTTTGCAGAAAAATCTATCATGTTACATTTGGTGAACCTGACGTGAACACGCTTCAAAATCCGCACATATTTTCATCTTTTCATTTTTCCATTGTCTATTCTTTTATTTGTAGGTTTTTCATACGGTGCACCGCATCTGTATCCACAAATTGCATCTATGAAAAAAAATGACGCATCTATCATCAAAAGTCGTATCCACGAAGTCACGAACCGCATCCGCCTGTCAACAAATTCACGAACCGCATCCACCTGTCAACAAACTTCGTGAACCACATCTGCCTGTCAATAGTTGAACCACATATGTGGCTCCGAAAGCCACATCTGGCTGGTAAAATTTTCCACTTGTTTTAGTCATTTCCGTACATCCATATTTTCAGTTTTCGCTTTTTGGGTTGTTTGGATTTTCGCTAATGTTTGTTTCAGTTGTGTTTAGGGGGAATAACATAGTGTTTGCAGGATGAAGCTTTGAAAACAATTAAAACCAAACACAATTTTCTGCAGGACGAAAGCTGAAGAACAATGAACTACTGATAAATTTTCATGCAAGACCTAATGCCTTTGTGTCAATTTATTTATTTAAGAAAGCTTTTGTTTGGTAGATAGATAATCATCGTGTGGGTTTAAAAAGACTTTTTTGTTTGGTAGATAAAAAATTATCATTTGGATTAAAAAGAACCATTGTCTTCTTTGTCTGGTGCTTTGCACGCATTTGTAACCCTTATGATTCAATACACCAAAGTATCCTCTCCCCTTACACAGTCATGCAATCCTGGGTGTAAGAGAAACGGTTGTTGTCTCTAGAACTTGGGCCTATCTTGGTAGGAAAAAGTATTCATGCCAAGACGACTCAGATCGGTAGCATGCTAAAGCCAAACAACTTCCAATTGGTATATAAAAGAGGATTCTTGGGGAAAGCCCACGAATCACACATACTATTCCGACGAGATGGACAGAAATGGACTCTCACCAACATTGGATAGTGTCCCATGAATAGAATGCCCTTATTAAAAACCTTGTTGTAGAGTTACCAAAATCCTACCTACTTGTTGGCACAACACCGTTGGCCCTATGAAGCCATCTTATATACATATGGTTTATGTGTGGAAATGAAATGTATGCCATGGGAGTTTCATGGATATAGTAGCTTGGCTGCCCCATATAAGTGAGTGTCCTAGAGGGGAGCTAGTGGGGTTAAGCTACTAGTCATTCGCCATAAATATGTGTAGCTAGAGAAATCCAAATAAGAATTCAACAAGTATTGTCCTAAAAGCCTAGGTCGTAAATGTTTTCAAGTCTTAACAGTCCTTACATCACAAAAACCAAAAATACATTGATTGTTGTGTTTTTTCTTTGTTGTATTCCTCAAAATCTTGATCAAACAACCAAAAGTCAGTCAATAACTTTCGAGAAAATTTCAACTGTCAGAAAACTGAGTCACATTTGTCAATTTAATCACCACATGTGTATTAGCAAGTTGCATCTATTAGAGGAAAAGCCGCATCTGTCTATCAAAATGTTCAAATTTCATAGTCTATATATCACGAGTCGCAACTGTCATATTTTGAGTCACATGTGTGCATGCAAACTGCATCTGTTAGTTTTTGAGCTGCATGTGTATTGGTAAACTGCATCTGTCAGTTTTTGAGCCGCATTTGTATCGTTAAACCACATTTCTCATAGGAAAAACCACAACTATTAGAAACACCGCATGCACTATCAAAAAAACCGCATCTATCAGAATCTAAACCGCAACTGTTTAGTGAACCGCATTTGCCTGGCAACAGAAAACATCAAAAACTGTGAGTTGAGTCTGAAAACTCATTTTCAATATTTGCTTTAGGTTCTTAAGATCAACCTTGGATTTGAAACTAGTAAATTTTTCTCAAAAAATCTTGCATCATTAGGTGTCATATACGTCTTAGTCACAGTAAACTTCATAGTCATAGTCATCTTAAGTCATATGCATATAGATACTTCCTAGGAAATTTCATGTCGTATAAATAGAGATAACTTTCCTCGTCATTGGAAACGTTCATGTTTCGATTTGTCACAATCATTCAACCTTGTCACTTTAGTCCCATTTAGTGGATCTTTTCAGCTGAACAGTCTAGTTTGAAAAATTTACCTTATCAACTGTCCTTGTCATCCAATTAGGTTCCTTGGTCAAAAACAAATCTTTGCATGCATTTACTCCATTAGGTGGTAGGTTATCCTCATCTTAGACTCATTTATCATCAATATCTACTCGATATTTTGCCTATTGTCCACCATATCATACGTCATCTTAGTATACATCTTTTTAGAACTATTTTAGCAACGTCATTTAGTGTAAAAAAAATCCAAAAGCATAGACATAGGTCATATCAGTTTTTAGACATAGTCTATATTACCCATTTTGAGCAACTTTTTCATGGTCAAAACAAGGTCCAAGAAGAAACACAAAGCAATGACAGACCCCAAAAAACTTATCAATTTGTTTGGAAATCAACCATCAGGAAGCAAATTCCCACACAAGCCTTTACTTGAAAAACATGTCACTAGAGACACACACGGGCAGATTTACATAGAAGACATAGATGCAGTAGTTCAAGATCTTTAGTTTGCATCCATCATGGATGAGTGTTTTCTAAACAATCCACAATGCTATCTAGCCAAGTTATTAGTAGGAGGTGCCAAACTACCACTAGGATTTGATGTTCATACTTTGACAACACAGTCTACTCAACCAACACAAACTACAACATCAAGTGTGTCTATTCCCCAAATTACCACAGCGATACCAACTAGCATATCTACTCAGACATCATCAATTATAAGCACAATCCATTTCAATGTCACACAAGGTTTACAGTTTACTATGGGGGTAACTTCCTCTAACCCCTTTGGCACCAACACTATTAGTAAAAGATCCAAAGTTGGCGGAAATATACCAATACCAAATCAGACCATTCAGACAAGAAGCATTCCTATACCAACTCAGAACATTCAGACAGGGAATATCCCTATACCAAATCAGCATATCCTAATAGGATATATTCCCTCACCAAATCACAACCCGTCACAAAACATGGCAGACTAGAACACCTACATTGATCCAATTAACACAAACACCATGTCCTTGACACAAGTCGACATCCTCCAAAACCAAATGCAAAATCTACAACAAAAGATGGATGACATGTCTATGTGAGGCAAACGAACTATCTCAGCACAAGACCTATGTCCATGCCCATTCGACAAAGCACTCTATATGACACCCTTTTCCCATAGATACATTATACCTAATTTTCCTAAGTATAATGGGAGGAAGGATCTATTAGAACATATTAGAGAATTCTCAATGGCCTGCATGGACATATCATATGACCCCACATACTTGATGTGCCTATTTCCACGAACCCTCATAGGGATAGCGTTGTAATGGTTTTCTAAATTGCCATATGGTATATGATCCTGGGGTGAATTGGCTGAGAAGTTTGTCAAACATTTTGCCTTTAACATAGACAATGAAGTAACCATAGCAACCTTGTGCCACACTACACAAGAAGATGGTGAGACATTCATCACTTTCTTCCAGAGATGGAGAAGTCTATCTAGTCGATGTCCTGTTGAAATACCTGAAAACAAAAGGTCATTATCGTCCTCGAAAACATCAACCTGAAACTAAGAGGTGACTTGCATGTACACTGTTGCACTTCATTTCTTGACTTGGTAGAAAAGGGGATCATCCTTGAAAAGGGCCTTATTGACAAATGCAAAATAAAAGTATCAGGGAAGAGCCCAGTTGTCCAACATCCAAATGTGCCGAATGATAGAAACAAGTTTTGGTCTAGGAACAAGAATGTCATGAATGACGACATTGTTGATGCTAAACACATACATACTGGACCGGTTATCACACTTAGAGGATAGAACCAGCATGTAGACATGATGAATAGTCCTGATCAAATGGCTAACTATGTCTAGAACTCACAAGAAAGACCCCAAAGGATATTTCCCACGTGAGAATTTACACCTTTAGGGCAACCAATAGAGGTAGTTTTCAAAGAATTGGTCAAACATAATCTCATCAAACCTTTAGAATCAAGAGAGTATGATCCTGGACAGTTCAAACCTTCATGGTGGGATGATAATACTTTTTGTGACTATCATCGAATGAAAGGGCACAACCTACAACAATGTCGTCAATTAAAGAATATCATTCAAGATTTTGTTGAAAACGGATCCATAGAGGTAAACGCGCAAAAAAATACTAAAAACAGTGATCATAAGGTCTTTATAGACCCATTACATGGCCACACAAAAGGAAATGCCTTTGGTTCAGGAACCAAGAAGAATCCCTCTGTGAATTACACCAACTCCAAATATGACTATGGGAAAGGAAAGACCATATATAGCCTCTGAGCCGCAAATGAACATGTTGATACCGTCATCATTAAGAAGCACTCGGAATGCAATGTGAACACATGCAGGACTAAAATAGTTATTCCAGGTCCTTCTTCTGAACCACCTACACAGAGGCCCAAGTATAGATACAATCTCATCGATCATATGAGTAAAACTCCCACACAAATATCTATCATGGAACTATTGACTTTGTCACTAGAACATCGAGCCATACTTGACAAAGCATTACAAAACACTACTCTTACCATAGACTTGGATGTTAATCACTTCAAAGAAATGGTGGGATATTTGACCAACTCACATCATGCCACATTTTCCCAACAAGACTACTCGACTAAAAAATCTGATCATAATGACCCCTTACATCTTGAAGTCCTAGTCCATCAAACAAGGGTTAGACAAGTCTTGGTAGATAGAGGTGCAGGTTTGAACCTGTGTACCCTAAAATTGGTTAAGGCATTAGGACTCTCAGAAGACTGTGTAGATACTTCTAAGAGTATAGTCATCAAGGCTTATGATGATGAGGAAAGGTCATCCAAAGGAGTTGTAATGCTCCCTATCAGAATTGGTCTAGCGATCATGAACACCAGCTTCCAAGTCTTGAATCTCACCCTTCCATACAGCTTGTTGTTAGGTAGACCTTGGATACACGCAATGAGAGTTGTCCCTTCAAAATACCACCAATGTCTTAATTTCCTATATAATGGCACAGAGATCACTATTGATGGTGATCCAGATCCTTTCCAATATTGTACAAGCCCGGGGGACCTTCCACAATGACAAGTACTGGTTAAACAAGAAGCCTCATCATCCACTTTATCCCAATACATTGACCCATCACATCTCACTAAGTCCATTTCATTCAAACCACCATCATCCACTCCTAAACTCAAGATCCAAGACAAGGGTTGTGGTGAATATACTATAAAGGCATCATACTACATCAGTCAATTGATTCCACCTAAGACATATGGCCTACCCATGGCAGATAGAAGATAGTCAGTGGTCATGTTTCATGTTCCCTCTATAATGACATTGACCAAATGGGGAGAATTAAGTGAAGAAATTGTGGATCAAGGTGATTCCTAGTTATATCAAGAAGAACATGAATACCCCTCCCCATCTATTCAAATAGCTAAGGACCAATATGGAAAAGGCTTTAAGATAATGCAAAATGAAGGCTATGATGGGCACAATGGGTTAGGGCTATATCAAAATGGAAGGATAGAACCGGTCACTATCTACCCATGACCAAAATACTTAGGGCTAGGGTGTCAACCACTTAGAATTGGGTATCTTGGTACTTCGTCATCTTTTCAAGAGGAAGTGATTACTTGTGCAGACATTGAGATATCTCATGAACCACTTCCCCTAGTTTATGACAAACCCCTAGCTTACGAGAAACCTCCAGTTTATGATGAATCCCCTTACTCTAGTGATGGTGAATGGGAATCCCTTTCATCTACTAGTACCATGAATATTGATGCCCTATTTGGAGAATTGGACCTCAACATGAAACCTATAGCAAAACAATCTAGTCCTAATCCTAAGAAACACTTGTCCAAAGCAGAATGGCAAGCGAACTACTATTGGGAAACCCTTGATCATGCATCTTGGGCACCTGACAAACCATCTTCTAATGAATCATCCTTCACTATAGTCCCACATTAGAGTATACCTACCCCTAGGAGGAAGAACAAGAAGGAGTTGGTCCAAAACTTCTGTGACCATGTCAATCATTCTATACTCACCTTGTCAGCCGCTACCTTTAAGAACTCCGATGATGACATGCCCCTTGTATACCCCGAACTTATCGACTAGGATCAACAAGGTACACCTATCATAGATACATTTGAGAATGACGAAGCAATTGTTAAGTTCATGGGACTTAGAGAAGGCATACCAAGAGGGGATCATAAGGCAGGTTTTACCATAGAATTGGATGATAAAGCATATTTCGGGGAGTCTATTTATACCTCTAGTCGCAAAAATGAGAATGAAAAGAAAAAAGACAATGAAAATAAAAATGATGAGTCCCTAGGTGAAAACCAAAAGGTGCCTTTGGACGATGAAAAAGTCAAAATAAAGGACGTATCCGAGGGCAAAAACCTCTCTGAGGCACCCAAGGTTAGAGGTTTAAATATTCTCCCCGTTGAACAAGAAAAGTCACCGATGCTAGTAGAAGAGGCTGTTGCAGTCAACATAGGTAGAGAAGAGAATCCTCAGATAGTATATTTTGCAGCTTCTTTAACAGAGATAAAACAACATGAGTTGAAGGACTTCTTCAAAAAGAGACAAATAAAATTTGCATGGTTGTATGCTGACATGCCTAGGTTGGATCCAGACCTAATATTGCATCACTTACCATTACAACCAGGTATTAAGCCAGTCAAATAGAAGCTACATAAAATGCATCCGCAAATCACTCTATTGGTGAAAGTAGAACTTAAGAAACTCCTAGATGTAGGATTCATAAGGACAATAGACTATGTAGATTGGATATCAAATCTTGTACCAGTGACTAAACCAACTGGGGGCATTTGCATTTGTACTGACTTTAGAGAGATTAATAAGGCATGTCCTGCGGATGACTTCCCTTTGCTGAATATTGACATGATAGTAGATCTTACAACAGGATACGAGATGCTATCCCTCATTGATGGTTTCTCTAGATACAACCAGATTAAGATAGCACCTAAAGACCAACATAAGACAGCTTTCACATGTCCATGGGGCACATACTATTGGAATGTTATGCCGTTTGGCCTTAAGAATGTAGGAGCCACCTACCAACAGGAAATGACTTGGATTTTTCATGAATTTGTACATACCCTCATGGAAGATAATGTAGATGACATTATAACCAAATCAGAAACAAGGGAAGATCATTTAAAGGTTTTAGACAAGATATTCTAGAGGCTAGAGAATTACAATGTCAGGCTAAATACGAAGAAGTGTGTCTTTGGGGTGAAATCAGGGAAACTATTAGGGTATATCATCTCTCGAAGAGGCATTGAAGTAGATAAAGAGAAGGTAAGAGATATCATAGAAATTCCTCCTCCAGTCAGTATTGGTCAGCTCAGAACCCTACATAGGAGATTATAGTCCATTAGGCGTTTCATAGTACAACTGGCAGATAAAATACACCCATTTCAGCATCTACTCAAGAAAGGAGTAACATTTTTGTGGACACCTAAATGTCAAGAGGCCTTCTAGAAAATCAAGGAGTATTTGCTTATTCCACCAGTCTTAATGCCACCTATAGAGGGAAAACCATTGATACTTTACATCTCAGCAACTCAGTCGGCATTAGGGGCTCTTCTTGCACAACACAATGATCAAGGTCATGAGAGAGCAATCTATTATATCAGTCATACCTTAGTGGGCTATGAATTGAATTACATCAACATAGAATGTGCCTGTCTTGTGGGATTCTTTGCTACCCAAAAACTTCAGCACTATATGCTCAATCGACAAACAATGTTAATTGTAAAGATTGATCCACTTAAATACCTCCTAAGTAAGGCAGCTTTAATAGGCCAATTGGCTAAATGGGTTATGATACTTAGCGAGTATGACATTCAGTATGTCGAAAGGAAGGCTATAAAAGGATAGGTGATTGCAGATCAGTTAGCTGATGCACCTATAAAGGCAGACCATCCATTCATGGCAGACTTTCTTGATGAATTTCTCTTCAACATTGACATTAAAACTGAATGGAAACTATACTTTGATGGGTCACATACAAATCATGGTTTATGAGCTGGTATCTTATTTGTCACACCTTAAGGTGATACCATTCCCAAATCATTCAGGATTGCTTTCCCTTGTACCAACAATATAGTAGAATACGAAGCCTTAGTGACAGGTTTAAAAATGGCAGCTCAATGGAAAATTAAGAGCCTACATGTCTTTGGCAACTCTCAACTAGTAATCCAATAGGTAAATGATGATTACGAGACTAAGGATGAAAACATTGCACCTTACAAGCGAATGGATGATAGTTTCAAATAGTATTTCAATGATATAACTTTTCAAAAAATACCACATATCCAGAATAGAGCTGCAGGTGCTATGGCAACCATGGGTTCCTTGTTGGATATTCTGAGTAATGTGCCTAAGTTTGAGTTTCTGGTTGAACAACTTTTGGTCCCCGCTTATGATGTCCTCGATACTATGATAGTGTGTACCATTGCTGGTCCTATGTCTCCTTGGTATAAATACATATTCGAATACCTCACTGAGCAAACCTTACTCCAAGACTTGTCCAATAACCAATGTCGAACCTTATCCTAAAGTCGGCTAAGTACACCATCATTGGAGAAACCCTGTATAGACGTACCTTAGATATCACCCTAATGAGATGTCTCGATGTTGAAGAAGCATAAAAAATTTTGTGAGCGGTACACGAGGGTATATGTGGATCTCATTCAAGTGGTTCTACTCTAGCCCATAAGATTATGAGACTAGGTTACTATTGGCCTACAATGGAGAAAGACTCATACGTCTTTGTAAAGAAATGTAGACAATGTCAAATACATGGAGACTTAATAAGAGCACCAGCGAAGGAGCTTCATCCAATTACTTCACCATGGCCCTTCGCCCAATGGGGACTTGACCTCATAGGCAAGATACACCCTTCATCATCTAATGGCCACAAATTCATCATCACCATCACTGAATACTTCACCAAATGGATTGAAGCTATTCCCATGACCTACGTCACCGACACACAAATATCTAAGTTTATCTTAAACTATATCATTTGTCGGTATGGTGTACCCCAATCCATAATCACAAACAATGGCCGCCCGTTCAAGAACCAATAAGTGTGCCATTTATGTGAAGAATTCCATGTCAAACACAATTTATCCACCCCATATTACCCACAAGGTAATGGCCAAGCTGAGGCATAGAATAAGACAATTATTAGAATCCTTAAGAAGACTGTCAATGACATTGGTCATCATTGGCACCTACAACTTAGTCCTGCCTTATGGGCTTATCACACAAGCATCCATACTCCCACTGGTGCCACTCCATATTCCCTCGTATTCGGGTCCGAAGCTATCTTACCTATTGAGGTTGAAATACCTTCTATATGGGTATCCTTGAAGGGTCATATCGACGATGAAGAATACCATGTCTCTAGGTTACAAGAGCTAGAATTGCTAGATGAACGAAGATAGAAAGCATTAGATCATTTGCAAGCATATTAGAATTGTCTTCGTCGTAGTTACAATAGGAAGGTTCTCAATAGACACTTTGACATTGGTGACCTAGTATTAATGGAGAAACCTAAGAACCAATCTAAATGAGAAAAGCTAGGAAAGTTTGAACCTAACTGGTTGGGGTTGTATATTGCCACAAAAGCCTTTGGATCAAGAGCGTACCAAATCTCTATTCCTGAAGGAGAACCGCTTTTGTCCCCTATGAATAGTCTGCATCTAAAGAGGTTCTACGCTTAAGTCTCTAAGAATTCATGTCTTAATATGGAAAAATACAAAAAAATGAAAACAACAAAAAAATGGTTACCTTGATGAAAACCTAGCAAACAAGCATCTTTGTAACACCAAAAAAATTGACGAAAAAAAAGAAAAAGTAAAGAGAAATAAATTCGTCCACTAGTGAAAACCACTTCGATGGCACTATGGATAAGTACCATGGTGAAAACCTAGCAAATAGGCGCCATGTGTAGTCAAGCTCACCCTTTCATCTACCATCATTCTAATCGGACTTTTTCACCATCACTCATAATAAATGGTTGTCTTATCCATTACTTGGAAGGATTGACATCTAGCGTCCATTCCTTCATATTACCCACTCCATCTTCCAAATCTTATTCCCGACTAGGGGAAAATTTGTGTTCTATGCCCTAACACCTTGTACATAACATCACACCATCGAAAATGTCCTGAAAAAAAAAATTCCCAAAAATAGTAAGAAAACATCAAAAATCCAAAAAAAATCAGAAAAAATGTCAGAAAATCCCAAAAATAGAGTCAAGTCAATCATGTCACGTCAGTCATGTCTAGTCAATCATGTCAAGTCAGTCATGTCTAGTCAATCATGTCAAGTCGATCATGTTAAGTCAGTCGTAGACATAGTTGAACTACGTTGCCTCTACGACTGGGACGTAGGCAAGGCCATCAATCGATGTGCCCTCGAGGCATTCGGTCTGTCAATCTAGGTTTGTCATGTATCACACACATTAAAATCATGATGCTTTGTATATTCAAATTCATTGGTCCTGTCGAACTACGAGGTCTCTGCGTGTACAATGTAGGCAAGGCTAAACAATTAATGAGCTCCCGAGACCACATTAGGTCAGTCCAATAGGGTTCATTCATAATCACTATCACACAAGTTGCATGTCATAGTTTAGGGTATCATCTCATGTCATACATGGTCAACACACACACACATAGTTTATCAGTCAAGGAATCAAAACAAGTCATGCAACAACAAGGCAAAACATCTCAAATAGTTATCAAGTCAATATCAAACTGATCAACCTATATCTTACACAAGTTATGTCTTTCTTGTCAACAGACATCATCAAATTGTCATAGTCTCATGTGGCTTGTCACTTCAACATCATCAGACTCCAATGTCTTATACGACACATGTCTTTCTAAAACCAGGCTTTTTCATGCCTTATACAAAAGTCACCAAGTCAAAACCAAACTCAACGTCTTATGCGGTATGTGTCATTCTCTCACATTACGCTATGTCAAACATCAACATCAAACAATCCCACAAGATCTAGTTTTGGTGAATATATTTATTTGGCTTTATGAATTTATATCTTATTTTGTCTTGTCTTTTTATCGATTTGTGCAAGATCCTATTACTAGCTTTCTCAAGGATGTCCCTTGAAAGATTTAGAGAAGCAACAATGTCTCAGGACTCTTTTTATTTGGTTGTTGTTTGTCAACTATCTTTTTAACATTGGTTTTAGAGGAGCAATGATGTCTCATGACCCATCTTTTATTTTTTTGTTGTCTGTGGTTTGTCTCGACAAAACGACTGGGGCATCTTGTCCTTAGTCTGAGTTAAGACACTCCTTGTCTACGACTGTCTATTTTTCACAGGTGAATAACTTTGTACACTATGGTCTATCTCATATCATAGTGTGTACTATCCATTTGTGTCATGTCCTGCCCAATGATGATAACAAGCAAGCATAGCATATTTGGAAAAATATCGAAGATTATATTTTTCTCAATATATAACCATTCTTTTTTAATACTAACTTTTTGAATTATCCATGCTAACATTTCTTCTTTTTTGCATCTTCACCACCATTATGTATCCATTTTGAGAGCACACTCGTGTTCTTCAAACCCACCTATCCTCTCGAGCAGGCATATCATTCTCCTTTTCACTAGGGCATACGCTAACCTATTTCATGCTGGGGCACGATTGCGAAAATATTTTCTTTGACACAACATTGTATCAAAGAGGGGCAAACTGTAGACACCGAAAATTGGTCTAGGCCTGCAAACACCACTTTCGACATAATTTTCTATAGTCTGTCATCTTGATTAAATAATGTTTATTATTTAATTAACCTTTCTAACACATATTTCTTCTATTAATTAAATACCCTTTTTTAATTAATTCATTAATTCATTATTAATCTTTATTCAACTTGATTAATTAAATAAATCATATTTATTTAATTATGTTGCAAACTAATTAATCTATAAATTAAATAATTTATTATTTAATTCCCCCTTTATCATACTTTTCCAACTATAATTAAATATCTTTATTTAATTATTCATTTAACCCCCTTTATCTATAATTAAATATTTATTATTTAATTATTCATTTTATCCTTTTCAAAAGTCAATTAACTAAATTATCTTTATTCATTTAATTAAATTTCTCACTTTTGAATGTTGAATTAATTAACATTTAATTCATATTTAATTATTTATGTCACATTCCTCTATCATTTAGTTATCTAAGTCATTCACTCACCTTCTGACTCGAGATCTATTTTTAGTTCTCTAGTTATCTCTGAATTCAACACTATTTTATCTCTACGAGAAGACTCTCCATCACAACTAGTTGATTAACTAGTTCCAACTCATATGCATGATCTGTTTTATTAATTAAATATATTTATTTAATTAATTAACTCCTGTTTGCATTCGAATGCATTAGTCTTCGAGTTCTAACTTTGGATTTTGCATACAAAGTCTATTTCGTCTATTTTTGAAGATTCTTAACTCAAGATTAAGTTATCATTCTAATTTAGTCTTTATCTTAAGTCTTTCCTAAACTCGTGTTCTGACTCACATTCTAACTCATGTTCTATTTGACACAGAACTCACATTGCATGGCATTCATCAATCTCATCCTTCGATCTCTCTTTCAATTTGAGTCGATCATTTGAAAACCCAAAATCTATAAAATGGCTTGTCATTATCATTATTCCTCCTCCCGAAATCATTCATTTTTGAGAAGAGAGATTCATCTTTGATATTTTGCTTAGGCACTTGCCAAAGCTATACTTGCATTCAAACACAAAAATCTGAGGGCAAGAATACTGAAAAGGCAAAATGGAGAAGAACAATCAAAATAATTCGAAGGGATGAATGCATATATGGTGAGATCTTTCCATTAAATTGTTTAGTTTGTTTAGTTTATTTCCTCATTCTTTGTTGTTATATTTTAGATTATTATTTAGATTAAGATTTAACTTTGTTATTCTAGTTTGCAGAAAAATCTATCATGTTAGAGAAACAATGGAGATGAATAAAACAATCCTTGATTATATTATTCATGATTCATAAAACACATACAAAGCAGAGAAAATGGTCATGAAATTGGTACCATTTTGCTTCATATTTTCTATCTTGTTATCAAAATTACATATGTGACTACAAACTTAGAACCTAAGACAAAAATAAAATTTAAAAAATGCATTGTGTTCCTTCTACAATTCACCATGTCAATTACAATACAAGGAACCCCGCTTTTTGGTCTTGAATTTCTTTTTATAGAAATGAAGGAGAAAAACAAGCCAAGAACTAGAAAGCACACATGCCACCCTCTTATTGGATCTCTATAACATATATTCGCTTTTTAGTTATACTCAAGCTCTTAGGTGGTGGGAATAAACATGAAGCAAAATTATTCTTCATTCATTACTGGAGATCTCATCCCACCATCAAAAGGAATCTTTTATTGTTACAACAGCTTCAAAATATCTCCCACGCACTCAAAAAGTGTTTGCATGGAAAAACCTAGTCAAAAAAATGTGAAAGTATGAAAGCATGTAAAAATACAACAGTGATTTATCCACATCAGCATTCATGCCACCATCTTTCAAGTTGAGGAGAGAACAATATTTTTGCAATACTTCATCAAAATCCTAATATGTATTATTTTCAGGCTATGTATTGTTATTCTCCTATTCATTATTCATTATATCCATCAATCTCTTATAATCTTACTCAATATTCTTCTCTAGCCAAGTGATATATTTTTCTCCAATTGACCATTTTGTATCCAAAATCCTCTACACCTTCACACTGTGCTGAGTATATTTAGCATCAATTAAGGCCATGGCCTCCTTGAAAAAATAATCCATCCTTGTACTAAAATCCACCATTATATCAATATATGGATTCAACATGGTGTAATCACTTGCAGTTAATTCCATCTTAGTTGATGTGAGAATATCTCCCAAATCACACCTCCATTCATTATACAATTTTAATTCACCCTTTTGATTCAATATCTCAAGCATATGATGCTTCTCCATTTCTTTGAATGCATTTAGCTTGATCTAGAGCTGCATCCCTAGCTTCCCATGAAATTTTTTTATCTCATTCATCAAGTCAATAACTTGCAATATTTTAGGGATATTTGTAGGTGCCTCAGGATCTTCTTCCATTTTAGGCATCATTTCTCTTAAAGAACCAACTCTAGTACTCCACTTTCTCCACTCATTCTTAAAGGCTTCCTAAACATGTGAATACTTTATTTTTTCTTCATGAATGCTCTTATAATAGCCCATACATCATCGGCCTTATTTACCAATTTGGTCACTCTATATCTTAATACATCTTCAAAAATTTCATTGGCCACCTTAAAAGTTTCAGTTTTGGCCTTCTTGAAATTTTACTTTTCTATCTTTAACTAATTATTTAAATTATCTATTCTCAAAGCTAGGGCCTCCCTATCTTGTGTAGACAAGTTAGAAGAAGAAGAGGATGGCACAAAGATCTTTTTTACTAATTGGTTAGCCTAAAGATTGGTTCTCATTTTTTTCATTTCATTTAAGGCCTTATTATATTCCTTCACCAAGGAATCATACTTATTCTTATTTATTTATGTAGTTACTACACTAAGCATTGCAACATGAACAATTAATTTAGCAACCTAGATAGGTGTTACATATGTGTCCCTTTTCGCCACGAAGAAACCCATGACCTCTTCAGTAGGCCAAGCAACTTCATGTTTTCCAATATTGGGTACCATGAACCAAATTGCAAGAGCATGAAACTTAGGACTATATCCAAATCCAAACACCTTATCTTTCATCTATTCCTCATATATTGAAGCTTGAGGATCCCTTTTTATAACATATAGTGCAATAGTTGATGTGATAGTGCATCCTAGTAACAACATTAATCCACTATCAGTGACAATTTTCCTAGCTCCAATAGGAGTGATAACCACAATCTCCACCATGATCCTGTCTTCCTCTGCCTTCTTAGAATCTTCTTGTTGAGAAGGCGAAACACTATCCCCAACTTGTTCAAGCCTTTCTTTTATCTCTTTGCTCCTTTGTTGAACCATGAATTCCAAACATTCCTTAGATTGTACAAACTTATGATCTATAAGGAATTCATTACAATCCTTAATCCTTGGATCATCATCATTCTTCTCATCATAGTGCCACTAGATCATCTTATATTGGAGAACCTTAGAATAGATGTATCTTCAATATTAAGGGGAGGGAATTTTTTCTCCACCTCCCCATTGTTAGGCAATTGTTCGTCCATTTTCTCTACCTCATTTTGTTGGACATTCTCCTTTTTCACATTTATATACTGCTCTAGAATATCCATATCTTGGGGTTGCTTGGCTAAGAGAGCTTGTGCTCTCTCAACACCCTCTTTCACCTTTTCTTTGAATTCACCATTTTGGTAATCCCTTAACTTTGCAAAAGATCTTTCAAAAGGATCTTCAATTTTATCATAAGGACTTACATAGAAGGCATTCCTCCTTTTAATTATCTCTTCAATTTCCATTGTGAATGTACATTCCCTCTTTCTGGATATAACAACCTCATCACTTGTCAAGTTCCTCAATACATCATCTAAGTACAAGAACTAATGACCAATCCTAGATAAACATATCCCCCTTCTCTTTGTAGAAACAAAACCCTCTGGGTCAAAAATCCTAACGTCATCAATAGGTAGTTTGAGATTATTCACCATGATTCCAAATTTTTCATACCCCTCTTCAGAAGTAACTAAAAAGTAAGAAAAAGAGAACTTAGGGTGTTGGGTTCCCAAATTGACAGGCTCACTAAATCCTAGAAGTAAGGGAAACTTCATACTTAGACCTAGTGTAGTATTTGGCCAACTGATAGGAAATGAGATTGGAACACATTTCCCCTACACTTCAGGATCTGTAGGACCTAGGGGGTGACCCTTTAGCAACACCAAAAATTACAAACACACTCTTAATAGCGTATTTCTTAACAAACAATTCTCTCACAAGAATATTCCAGAGAACATGAAATATCACTCAATATTGGCTAAGATATTGGAAAAATTTTATCAACTAGCATAGAGAACATGATGGATACAAATAACTCAGAAAATAAAATTGAATTGGTTTTTATTTTAATATTTGGGACGAAACTGAAAAAAGGATATGCACAAGGCTTGAATAGTGCCAAGAGAAGGGATAAGGATTCATATAACCAACATTTCATCCTGCAATGTTAAACATATTTTGAAGGTATCTAAAAGTGTTATCATATTATGACAACAAGACCATTGAAGCTTTATCAAATATCTATTCTTAAAAATCCATTTGTAAACACAATACTCCTGTTACGTTCATTAAATAAATTACACTGTCCTTTGAACAATAGGCAATAACAAATGTAGCTGGAATTTATTAAAGAAATTACATCATTTTCTGAATAGAAAGCAATAAAAACTACAACTCAAATGCAAAAAATGTGTATGAAAAAACCAAAATAATCTTCGATTATTGAATTAAAAAGGGTATTAAATTTTAGTCATGGAGACAATCATCAAATAAAATGCATTCATGAAGTTCAATTCATAATATAGAACATCCCAGAGTAATGACCTGTAGCTATAAAATTCATCCAACTTTTCAATTTTTACAAAAAAATTGTCTACCTTGTAGAACTTTCAAAAAATGGAACCCCTAAAAATGAGAAAGAATCATAATAAGAAGAGAAAGAAGAAGACCTAAATCTATCCATGAAAAACACCTGGATCCTTCATCCTCCATTAATGACCAACAAGAAACTAGGAAAATCCTCTCTCTTATCTCATCCTTTGCAGTAAAAAAAATTGCTTTTGTTTTGAAAACCAATTTACAACAGAAAAACCAAATTCCCATGAAAAATATCTTCATTTCATTTACTTGTTTTTCCCTTGAGTGGAAAATGTTTTCTCTTCATTTACCTTTTATTTCTGCATTTTATTTGTTGTAGTTGCACTTCAATAAAATATTCCTTCTATAGTGAATATTTCATTCACTTTACAAAGAAAAATAAATATATTTCCAGTGCACCATATAATTGTTTACTCAAAAATACTTGAAAACTTTCGTTTAAAAATACTTGCCCCTTAATAATTAATTCACTTTGTATTTCACCCAAAGAATTTACTTTTAAATGATGACTTTAAAATATTATGTTATCAGATAACAAATATTTTACCCAAGCCCCTCTTTTAAAAATGTAATGAAGGCCTTAAAAGATCATATTACCAAGTAACTATAACTTTACCCATGTCCATTTTTTTTTACTTCTTAATTTATAGTATTTGCCTTATGAGAGGATTTTGACTAATTTATTTCGGGCTTGTTTTTTACAAAACATTTCTTATATTTACTTTATACTAAAGCCTCATTTCACTTCTTTTATAAATTTTCCATGGGCTATTAAAAACTAACCAAAACCCTTATTAGTTTTTACCTCGTAAAGGTCTTCAATAAAATTTATCAGGAAAAATTATAGAACTTTATATTATGCCCTTCATTTCTTCATGAGACCCACCTGCCATGTGTCAGAAATGTGCACACTGTGCGCCTCCCTGATGGCATCATCAAATAACCTTGTGTGACCTATGTGATTCTATCACATGTCCTGGTCCTTTCCCTATTGTTGATCTGCTTCATTTTTTCTAAATCTTCTTCATGCTCGACTCTCAGGTTATGGCGGCACAAGAAAATGCTTCCAGTAGTTAGACCATTCCACCTTCCATTGAAGCTATGATTGAAGGCTTTCCACATCATAAACAATTTGAACCATCTCAAAAATCATCACCTCCTCCTTTACTTCACTCCTCCATCACTTACACATTCGCTCCAATCTGTTCGATTCATCCATCATCTTCAAACTATAGCATGAAACAAAAAATTCATGTCCAAATCACTACATCGAGCCACCCCATGAAGTAACGTATCTAAGCAAAGAAAAATGAAGGTCGGGTGGGGTTCCACAACAGAAATCCACAAATAATTTTGATACACTTTCCCTGCAAACACCAACTACTCTGTGTGAAATTTCTTCATAATGTCAAATCAACCCCTTTCAACCCATACTATGGTTGCTCCAAATGCAACAAAACATTTGATGTCTCTTCCATGTAATTTGTGACCTCACCTGTAAGGTGCTTGAGCTATGGCATAACGAATTCCTTTCAGCCAGTGTGATGGATGCCTCATCATCAACAAAACATCTCCTAGTTTTTTCCTTTTGTGCAGCTAAAGTCACTTCCCTTACGATGACATCCTTTTGCATATTTAATCATTTTACAATAGATAAATGTCTTTCCCCATCTTTAGTTTTTGAATTGTCTTGTGAATCTTTCTCAAAATCATCCTTCACATGCATTGGAGTCGATTTTTCTTCATCCAATGGAACAATCTCAACTGTACCATCACTGCAAACAACTATGGAGTCCAACTCACATTGATCTCGAGCATCTGCATCAAATAAATCGTGCTCTATTTTGCAAGTTATTGAATGTGACTATTGTAGAATTGGGCATCGTACTCCTCCAAAAATTTGTGAGAATAGTAATGTGATATTTGATCAAACATAATCATTGCTTGAAGAGTTCCCACCATAAAAGGATAATCTTCATAATTGACCTAGAATAAAATCCAAGGGGAGAAGATCAAATCAAACCTTTTTCAAGGATTTGAAAACAATTCTCTAATGTGTCATGGGATTTGAATTCTAAGCATAATTAATTTCTTTCCAACAAATTAGGAATAGCTTCACATAGTTGTCTTTCACTATCAACGATCAATAAGGGATGGCATTATCTTCTTATGAGTGATAGAATAGCTCCATTACTTTATCATGCTACTCTCTATCAGCATATCCTTGAATTTTAGCAATGTATAATCTCCATCTAATTCCTTTTTTTGAAGAACTATCGACCATAATCTTGATCCTCATTTTGTAGATTAGAGAAAGCCTTCAAAGCAAAGCCAAATGTGACATGGCTTGGCCTTATCCATTTTCTCAGCATTTTTGGAGAATAATTTCTAAGGCATCCCTAATTTGGCCACATTGAATATATGTTGCAATCATCGCATTCCATGATACAACACTTCTCTCAGAAAGTCTTTCAAAATCCTTGTGAGAACCATCAATGCTTCTACATTTACCATACATGCCAATTAGAGCACTCCCCAGAGAGATATTTTATTTAACCCTCAATCTTGAAATGTGGCAATGAGCATGTTTTCCTGCAAACCCTTAAGATTAATTATAATCATGCATCCCTCCATATATTGACCCATTCAAATCAATTAAATCAAAGTGATTGCCACAATACAACACTTACAACTTTATAATTGTGTGAAGCATGCTAGGTCCTCATGTGAGCCCGACTAAAAAAAAATGTTTTGAAACAAATTTCATGCTTAATTAACCTTGAGGCTACTTTTGAATGCATATGAGGTGAAAAAACAAACTGGGTTGTCATTAAAATCTGCTTTCTAGCGTATTTGAACAATAGTCAAAATTGGCCAGGTGGGCTCTAGAATCGCCCTGGTAAACCGGTCAAACAACCTCCTGGAATAATAAAAATTCATATGCATGTATAAATTTGACCCAAGAATGGAGTGCAACAAATGAATAAAAAAAATAGGTCACGAGGTGCAAGATATTCAATGTCAAATTTTCTCAGTCAGACACTTATGCAACTGCACCTATCAAAAATCAATTAAAGCTCATCAAGTCACCACTTCGAAAAAATTTAAAACCATCTCCTAGGAAGCTTCCAATGGAAACACAAGCTCATTTAGGTCCACTGAGTAGGTGTGCAATAGGGCTATCCCTCAATCATCATTCTTCATGAGATATTAGGGTTCAAAGTTGACCACCTTGAAACATGTCAAAAATGCAACGATAAAATGAGAAGAAACTGCATTTGCTTTTGATCTTGAGAAAATAGAAAATTAGATCCCGAGGCTTTGAAATAGGACCAAGGAGCATATGAATGTGGGAGGAATGTAGGGCAACAATTCTTTATCATGAAAATCAATCATTTATAAAATATCAGCTTGAACAAAAGGTCACTTCGCATCACTAAAAGTTCACAAACAACAAAATAGTACCAAAACCCTCCAACTTCCCTTTTAATGTTGTCAGAACTCATCATGGGAAGTTGAAACTAACATACATGCTCACATATGTCAACTGAATATGTCTACCTAGGGTTTTGGCTTGAAAATAAATTGACTTTGAATTACAACCTTCCAAAGTAGGTCACTTAGGCAAATTTTTCAGGTGCACTTCTTAGAGTGCAAAGCCAAAATTTTCAATATTGGCATTTCAAATTTGCAAAATTTTGAAGGTGTTGATAGAGGGTTTACCACAGTACTGATGCGGTAAAACTGAAATCACTTTCAACTTCCTGCAGCATCGACACATTGTCACACAATTCTCACCAAATAAGACTACTGCTGTTATCTTCGCAAACTGCATATCATACGGTCCTCACAAATACATGGAAGATTACCATCCTACCAACCACTCCTGACCACTACTGATCACTACCGATCAAGACAACCTCCTTCTTTCTGCATAACTAACTATCCTTCCTCCACAGTCGCTTCCTATTCTCTCATTCCCTTACACCCTACGGGTCTTCACGGCATGGAATGGATGACTACCATCACCACAAGGGTCATAACCCAAGCATGAACGTGGATAGCATCCACCATACTGGAGGAAATGTATTCCCTAACAAGTGTCAGCTAACATGAAATTGTCCACCACCTTCTCACTATCCAAAGCCGAGCCACACATCGCTCAACATAAAGGTCAAGCTCACACATGATGTGGTTAAGAGAAAAGAATGTAAGCCTTTTGGGACTGTCACAAAGAACCCATCCCATAACCAACAATGGTTCTTTTAACACAGTCCACAAATAACGACCTCCTCAAAACTAAACTGCATTAACAATCTACAAAACAATAAACTAGGAAAGATAGACACGATGGAAAAGGAAACGCCTCTAAATAACATTCCAAATATTAACTCTGCAAAAACATTTGTACATTGAATGGCTCTCTGGCCAAAGGCTAGAGAGCCCAATTTCTTCCCTTCTTGTTGCTCTCTCCTCTCTTTTTTTTTTTGTGTAGATGCACTCTCCCTATCCTCCTCTATTCGGTTACTCCTTCTTTCTTAATAGAGATTCTAGGGTAGGGTAGTTAACAAACCGTTCCTCTACCCGATTGTATACATTCGGTTACAACTTATTTAATTTTTATATGAATCTAACATTGCAAATTTAAATACTTAACCATTTAACATGGTCCCACGTCATAGATTTCAAGAGTTGAGGTGCTCCCAAATCATACTCCCAGACTTAACAGATTTCCAAGTCCCATGGAAATGCCGAGGTGAGACTGTTGTAATTCAAATCGTTCGCCTCTATGTCTTCATCACTAAATCAAGGCGTCTGTTGCTTCCTCTATTGTCGTTACATGACTCCCATCAATGGAGTTTATGCTAGTTGGTGTCCTCCTCTCTACATGCTACTGTTTCACACCTCCATCGTACTGCCATCTCACCCACACACGATTCTGGAAGATGCTTCCCACCCTTCTCTTAGTGGTTGCTCCCATTGCACCTTCTACCTAGCTGCATCGTGGTGGAGACAATACGAAGACCCCAATTTGAGATCTTCACATACACAAGAACAACTATTGCAGCTTGGATGGATCAACTGGCAACCAAGAACCCACTTTACTGCCTAGTGTAGATTGCCTTCTACACACTCAGAATCAGTTACTTCTTCTTTCTTAATAGAGATTCTAGGGTAGAGTAGTTAACAAACCATTCCTCTACCCGATTGTATACATTCGGTTACAACTTATTTAATTTTTATATGAATCTAACATTGCAAATTTAAATACTTAACCATTTAACATGGTCCCACGTCATAGATTTCAAAAGTTGAGGTGCTCCCGCACCATACTCCCAGACTTAATAGATTCCAAGTCCCATGGAAATGCCGAGGTGAGATTGTTGTAATTCAAATCATTCACCTCTATGTCTTCCTCACTGAATCAAGGCGTCTTTTGCTTCCTCTGTTGTCGTTACATGACTCCCATCAATAAGGTTTATGCTGGTTGTTGTCCTCCTCTCTACATGCTGTTGTTTCATACCACCACCGTACTGCCATCTCACCCACACACAATTCTGGAAGATGCTTCCCACCCTTCTCTTAGTGGTTGCTCTCATTGCACTTTCTACCCAGCTACATCATGGTGGAGACAATACAAAGACCCCAGCTTGAGATCTTCACATACGTAAGAAAAACTGTTGCAGCTTGGATGGATCAACTAGCAACCAAGAACCCACACTACTGCCTGGTGTAGATTTCCTTCTACACACTCAGAAACCTTCTGCGCTCTGATACCATTCTGATGTGGTAAAACTGAAATCACTTTCAACTTCCTATAGCATCGACACATCGTCACACAATTCTCACCAAATAAGACTACTATTGTTATCTTCGCAAACTGCATATCATGCGGTCCTCACAAATACATGGAAGATTACCATCCTACCAACCACTCCTGATCGCTACTGATCACTACCGATCAAGAAAACCTCCTTTCTGCATAAATAACTATCCTTCCTCCACAGTCGCATCCTATTCTCTCATTCCCTTACACCTTGTGGGTCTTCATGACATGGAATGGACGACTACCATCACCACAGGGGTCGTAACCTGAGCATGAACGTGGATAGCATCCACCGTACCGAAGGAGATGTATTCCCTGACAAGTGTCGGCTGGCATGAAACTATCTGCCACCTTCTCGCTATCCAAAGTCGAGCCACACATCGCTCAACATAAAGGTCAAGCTCACACATGATGTGGTTATGGAGAAATAATGTAAGCCTTTTGGGACTATCACAAAGAACCTGTCCCATAACCAACAATGGTTCTTTTAACACAGTCCACAAATAATGGCCTCCTCAAAACTAAACTGCATTAACAATCTACAAAACAATAAACTAGGAAAGATAGAGACATGACAGAAAATGAAACGCCTCTAAATAACATTCCAAATATTAACTCTGCAAAAACATTTGTACATTCGGCCAGAGAGCCCGATTTACTCCCTTCTTGCTGCTCTCTCCTCTCTTTCATTTCTGCGTAGATGCACTCTCCCTGTCCTCCTCTATTCGGTTACTTCTTCTTTCTTAATAGAGATTCTAGGGTAGGGTAGTTAACAAACTGTTCCTCTACCTGATTGTATACATTCGGTTACAACTTATTTAATTTTTATATGAATCTAACATTGCAAATTTAAATACTTAACCATTTAACATGGTCCCACATCATGGATTTCAAGAGTTGAGGTGCTCCCGCACCAAGTACCCTTCTTGGGTTTTCTGAACATTTCATAATCCATAAAATCAATTTTCCACATCAACTCCATAAAAGCCAGTCAATTAGAAACATACAGAGGTGAGTGGTGTGGTGCCACCCTGGAGCCATAAGCCCTGATTAGAGTATACTCTAAGTGCAAAAACCAATTTGACCAATTATGATGCTTATCTAGCCTTTTCACATCCCTTGGACGCATAACATGCCTAATTGTTGGGGAAATCCTATGAACAGGTGCCACACCTAAACTTTCCAAAATACCATACTTGATAATATTAACAAACACTAAATAATTGGAATTGGGACAATCCTGGTCCCAAATGTATGTCCACATATGAATAGGGAGAACATTATTTTCATTGTCTCTCATCCTCAATTTCAACTTCCTTTTCCAATTATAATCACCTTCAAATAGTAGCATATCCATTGACAGAGAATAGTGTGTAAAATGTAGAGGAAGAACCTCCCTCTATAAATTGATGAAATCCTGATGCATTTGATCTACAACAAAAGAAGCATAATCAAAACCAACATTCTAATTGTGGCCTTGCATATCTACAGTCGTTACCAATAGGCCAGGAGCTATCCTTTCTCCAAAACTTTGAGATAGAACCTAATTTAGGCAATAATATGTGTTTTTAAAATAATCCACAAACTCCTCACATTCAAAGGGCTCAATATCTTTAAGGATAAACTTCTCCTTTATTTTTCTATGTCGAACCAATAGTCTATTTTTGTATCCAAATCTATTACTCTCATACTCACCATATAGATTTACATGCTTTATTTCCATAGTACAATTGGGATTTAACCCAAATATCTCTATCATTTTATCCCTTGTTACTTCAAGGATTACATTTCCATTTTAACTTTTGATTTTTCTATCCACAAAATCATAATTCTTGGACAATTCTATCATTACATCCACCTCTACAAACACATTGGGTGCCACTAGAATCCCAAGGCTAAGCCCCCATAAGTAGCATGTTGGCTTTCTAGAATACCTCCTATTAAAGGCATATGTGAACAACTTCCACCCACTCTAGGGCTGAGCTAACTCTCCAATTTCACTAGCAGTTTCAATTAGTTGGCTTGTCATAGCGACATGGCCTATGTCTCTCTTCCGAATTTGTGACCCACCCACTTTTACTTCTCCAGCGACACTTTCCATAAATCTCTCATGATTATTTGTTGCACCTCTTGACATTATAGACACAACAGGGGTACTTGGTGTAGGGTTTGTCACTACAAGTGGCTTTGACTTAGCCATGGATGAAAAATTATGGGTTTTGAGCCTTTTAACTCTTTTCTACTTTGGTTTTCTCTCTGGCCTACTGTTGGATTTTCTAGGCTCTGTCTCACTCATATTTTCCAGGTGGCAAGACTAGGGTTTATAGTTTTCTTAATTGAAAAGATCCACCCGATTTCCTTAAAACCCAAGGCACAAATTATAGAGAAAAATAATCCGAAACCCTACAATATATATCATCTCAATTGAAGATGCCCAACTAAATAAATTGTAAGAAATTTTTCTCTCAATTCCTTATGATAATTTAGGAAGTACAATTTAGCACTTTTGACATGTAGAGATATACAATTTTCTTACCCGGGTGAATGATTGACACCAATGTTGCTGCAATTTCCCTGTTGGACTTCTTCACACTATTTCTTTAGCTTCTGGTTTTCTTTTCCACTCTAGAACATCTCCAAACATGGAAAGAACAAACCAACCACCTTCTTTATTGTCAAGAAGTGGAACGTATCATCATAAATGTTTGATAGAAAGCTCGCATGAGTGAACTAACATTTAGCCATTCATTTTTAAAACTTGGTTGTTGATCACTATATTTTAAAACCACATCAATGGTTCTCCTCCATGTCGCTTCTTTATTTTCTTCCTTGAATGATTTGCTTAGGATTCTGCCACATTGTCCTTTATTTGGGAGCCATCACTTATCGCTGATACATTTCATCTTTTACAAGACCCATCAGTGATGTGAACATCCATGCGATGAGATCTCAACCATTGGATTTAAGACCCATCCTTGATTGTATTCCTCTTCTCTATCACACATCATTGATTCATGCTTCATTCTTCATATCACATCCATGATGGGGAGAAATATTAAGACATGTGCACTTACATGGAAATAAAAGGCACAAAATACATCACTCATAAGAGCAACATAGGTCAGCAAAAGAAAGTTTAAATAAAGGACTTTATCGCTCATTTCCAATTTGAACAAAACAATCACACATCCATCCATGATGAGTGATGGAAAAAACATCCCAAAAACCTCAAGGTCATTGCTCATTACCCATTTGAAACTCAAATTTTAAAATGGATCCACGATGAGTGAAAATAAGATTCAAAAGGCACCAAAGGCCATTGCGTATCACTACTCCTCATTACCAAATACATGAGCAATTAGAAATACAATTGATACCAGTGATAACATAGTCCATCATGCATCACTAATTCAACCTTGAATATTTAAAACAAATCCATGGTGCACAAAATTAAAGAGACACCACTCATTGCTCATCGCACATTTAAATTCATAACTTAAAATCCATCATCGATTGAGCGATATGGGACTTAAATAAGGAAAATTTAGCATGTGCTCATAAGTTATTTTAAGATGGGGGCCTACCTAGGATGACAAAAAAAATCCTTAGTGAACATTAAGAAACATATTTTGAAAGGATGTAAAGGCCAAACAAGGTTAATCACTTAACCTTGTAAAATAAAATAAATTCAAACCTAGGGACACAAGGCCAGTAAATTCACAAACTCGAATGACATAAGATATTTTAATATAATTGGGGATGGGCAAAAAAAGGTCAATGATTAATTAGAAACTTGGCCAAGAAAAAATCTTGAGAGTTATTGAAGAAAGGTTTTAGGCAATGTAAAACCCCATAATAGTTAAAATGGATAAAAGCCTAAGATCCTAGGATAGATGCATTAAATTTTTTGTAGGATGATAAATGGAACCAAAAAAAAATTTAGGGGTTCCATCAGTGGCTCTGACTGGGGAGGCATACCTCTTGTAGGCATGGCGAGATCTTAGTTTCTTGATTTGAAGCAAACCAACCAAAACATAGTGAACCAAAAACCCAAGGCACTACCTAGACAAGGTAGTAGGACCAAACTAGACACAACCAAAGAAAACGCACCTATATACAAAATTTAAAAAACCTACAACGTGCATGGAGCAAAACATACTTAGAAGAAGTATGGTTTCAAGAACTATCCATGTATTGGCAGTTCAAGAAATTCACTTGTCAAATTTTGGAGGAAGTATGAATCCTCCCCATGTGTACTAGCTATTAGATAAGGGCCTAAACATAATGCATCAAATTTACCATGATTACCCTTATCCTACGCCCTCACATTCTAGACTAGTACCATGGTATTCACTTCAAATTTTCTAGGAGAAGCTCTCTTGTCATGCAAGTGTTTAATTTGCAACTGTATTTTTGAATTTTTAGCATGAGCTTCTCTTCTAATTTCATCCAGCTACACTAGATTATCAATTATATGTTACATATCATCAAAAAAAATTTCGTCAGATTCTTGGAAAAATTTATACATCTTCAACAAATTGTTCTATGGCAACCTAGCATCCAAGCCATATACCAAACCAAATGGTGACTAACCAGTGGCCTTCTTTACAGTAACCCTATCCACCCAGAGTGTTATCCTTAGCTTTGAATCCCAAGATTTCTTGTTCTTCTCTATCACTCTTTTGATAATTTTCATTAAGTTCTTATTACTAGACTCAGCTTGAACATTTACCTATGGATAGTAGGGTGAAGAATAAGAAATTTGTATGTAATTTTTTTCACAAAAATCCTTAAACTCTTCTGATCTAAATCACATAGAGTTATTTGAGATGATTCTTTTTGGTACTCCAAACCTGATCAAGATATTGTTCAATAAGAAGTCAACCACCACTCTCCTTGTTGCTTTCTTTGTGGGTATTGCTTCTACCCATTTTGTGAAGTAATTAGTAGCTACAAGAATCCATGAGTATCCTCCTTTTGATTTTTCTAGTATTTCACCAATGAAGTCAGTTCCCCATTGCTGAGATGGAGCTTGACTAGAAATAGGCCTTAATGGTAAACTTCCTAAAAAAATTTAGTTTTCCTGTAAACCTTTGACAAGGATCACAAGTCTTAAAAAACTTGTGGGCATTAAATATAGTAGGCCACTAGAACCCTACCCTCAAAATCTTATGAGCAGTGGGCTTTTCCATGTAATGACCACCGCATACTCCATTGTGCATTTCCTACAAGAGTTCTAATGCCTAATTTCCATCCACACACTTAAGCACCACACCATCCTGGCTCCTCCACCATAGCTCATTGTCAATAATTACATACTTAATGGAATGCAATTTGAGTGTCCTCTTGTCATTATCAGCCATATTTGTAGGACATTGAAAATTTTGTATATATTTCACAATTCTTCTATACCATCCACACATTTGCATATCATAGATAGGTGCAACATCAACAATATCCATTTGATTTACCTAATTATCTTCCAAGTTAGCTTCATCCATTAGTTTAGCTAGGCCTTTCCCTCTTACTAACTTGGTGATCTAGACATCAATGTTAAATTCTTGGATCCTTTTGATCCACCTACACCTTCTACCTATAGTTTCTTGTTGAGTGAAGATATCTTTCATAGCAACACTTTGTATAAAATCTATGACTATATCTCCTACTAAGTCCTAAAATTTTTTATAGCCTTTACTAGAACATATGCTTTTTTTAGTCATATCATATTTAAGCTCTGCAACCTATAAATATTTGCTAAAAAATACAATAGGTTGTTCAAATCCTTTGCTATTTTTCTACAATAAGACCACAACAATAGTATGGAATGAAGTAAAAGAAAAAATATGCATTGTTCTAGAAAAATCAAGAGATTTCAAAACTGGAGCCTCCTTAATAGCTTGTTTAATGCTCTTGAAAGCCTGACTAGGATCTTCACTCCAAACCACCTTTTCTTCTTTATTCAACATCTTGGAGATAAGTCTTGTAATCTCTACAAATTTGGTTACAAATCTCCTCAAGAAGTTGATTTGTCCAAAAAATATTGAATTCCCTTGACACTATTTGGCTAAGAGATCCTATCTATGGCCACTACCCTTTCAGGGTCAATCCTTACTCCTTCTTTTGACATAATTTTGTTGGAAAAAAAAGAATAGACAACTGAGAGGGGGGGGTGAATCAGTTGTTACAAAATTTAAAACTTAACTTACTTTATCAACCTTTAATTGTAGATATGATAATTAACAATGAAAGCATGAATCAACAACACATCAGAAACATACAACACCAATATTTTTGCATGGAAACCCTATTAGGGGAAAAACCACGGTGGAGGTTAATCCATAATTATACACTATTAAAAGTATAAGTAAAAATGAATAAGGAGTACACATGCATTCAGGAACACTACCTAGAGCTCACTACTTAGAAGGGAAGGCTCACTACCTTACATAAAATAATTAGATTAAATCCATTCGATGAGGTTGAACTAATAAATTAGCTTCTTCAAAAGCCTAATGGTAGTTTTGATTAGGCACAAAAATAATTCTTCACACTTCGCTCAAAATCCTTCACACTCTTCTCTACAATCAAATGATTTGATCTTTATTCACACATATTTTGCACACACTTCACATTCCTTCATACCAAATGAAGAAAACAATCGCTCTTATATATCCACTTCATGAAATTACATCAACAACTTTGTCAGACAAAAATAAATAATATATGAATACAAACTATTAGCCCAATTCATGAAAAAATCTCAATGTGTACCAACCTAAGTTGGTCACAACATAATGAAGACCTAAATCAACATCCTCGAACATTCCAAGCATTCAAAAATTAATCCACAAGGATCCACAACATGCTACAACCACCATGTTGGCCAAGAACATGAAAACTTGAATATGCAGAGGAAAAATCTTTGATCACGAGCACACCGATCAACGTGGATGTACCACAATGATAGAGAACAATCTAGAAACATCAACGAAAATCTCAAGAGCATACACAACAATTCAATTCACTAGAATTGCAATCTATTCTTCTAGAAATACCTGCTATAGTAAGAGAATAACTGTAGGAACTCATAAACTCATAACTTTCTCAAATCTTGATGAGCACCTTTGAAACTTCTAGAGGATATACTAGATAGGCTTAGCCACAAACCCTTTAATGCATGATTTTTGAATATCAACTTACATAACTTTCCACTACTCTAATCTTCACAACTTCATAGATTGCTTGCAACATATTTATTATAATTTTGTCAATATCCTTGACATATATAGTTTTGAAGGCACCAATGCTAATTGTGTTGACATCAATGACAACCGCATATTAGAAACACAACCATAAATTCCAACCATCTCCCCCTTTGAAATTGATGGCAACACATGATCTGAAAAATACCATCAACACAACTAGCTCTTCTCCAACAATATCCTTCTTCTCATACTATTCTTCTCCCCCTTACATTACTCTTCTTTCATGACTCTTAACCCCCTTTCTTCCTCAAGGGTTTTTCGAATTATTCTTCTCCCCCTTTAACATCAATGGAAACATTACATAAGATCTTAACCACATATCTTAATCATCTAACTACTCCCCCTGAGTAGCAGCCACCATAACATCAATCTGAAACAAGATATGACTGTAAGCACATAGATTGATGCAAAGAATTGCATCTTAGTTTAGATTAGGAGGGGAAATCACCCCTAACTTTCCTTTGAGATACTCAAAAGTATCCTTAGGCAATAGTTTAGTAAAGATGTCTATAATTTGTTCCTTAGTAGGCACCTATTCCAATCTAACCTCTTTATCATTCACTTTGTCTCTCAAAAAGTGATACTTTATAGATATATATTTTGTCTTTGAATGTAGCATCAGATTCTTGGAAATTTTTATGGCACTTGAGTTATCCCAAAATATAGAAATAGGCTCATTATACTCAATTTTGATAGCTCTTAGGAATTGCTTCATCCATATTACTTGAGTGCAATTGTTTGCAGGAACAATATATTTTTCCTCAACAGTACATAAGGAAATGGAATTATGCTTTTTACTTAGCCAAGATACAAACTTCTTCCCCAAGAAGAATGCACCACCACTTATAATTTTATTTTCATCCACATCTCCTACCCAATCTGCATTTGTAAAGGAACTCAAAGTAAGATCATCATCCTTAGGATACCATAGACCAAAATCAACTATCCCTTTCAAGTATCTAGAAATTCTCTTTATTGCAGTCACATGTGATTCCTTCGGATCAAATTGATATCTAGCAACCATGCATACAACATTCATGATGTTTGGTCTGGTTGGAGTCAAATAAAGCAATCCACTAATCATTGACCTATACCTTGTTTGATTAGCTTTAGGATAATCATCATTTTGTGTTAACTTGCACCCAATTACCATGGGTGTACCTATAGGATTTGACTCTTCCATGTCAAACTTTTTCAGTAGCTCTCTTACATATTTGGATTGAGATATAAAGATTCCACCATCTAGCTAAGTAATTTGTAATCGTAAGAAGAATTTTAGCTCTCAAATCATTGACATCTCAAACTCACTTTTCATTTCATCAGCAAACTTCATAGATTAGTCATCATCACCTTCAAAAATAATGTCATCAACAAAGACTTCAATAATCAACTCTTTATCCTGATCCACCTTAAAATACAAATTGCTATCAATAGTACCTTTATTGAATCCAAGCTTCAACAATTATTTATCCAATCTAGCATACCAGGCTCTAGGGGCTTGCTTAAGACCATACAGTGCTATCTTCAATCGAAAAACCATGTCTTTTTCATCAGTTAGTTGAAATCCATCTAGTTGCTCAACATAAACTTCTTCTTCTAACTCACCATTTAGAAATGATGACTTCACATCCATTTGATAGACTTTGTAATTTTTGAAAGTAGCATAAGCAATAAACAACCTTACAACTTCAATTCTAGCAACAAGGGAAAAAGTTTCTATAAAATCAATACCTTCCATCTATGAGTACCCTTTACATACCAGCCTTGATTTATTTCTGACTACTTCACCTTGTTCATTCAACTTATTCCAAAAGACCCATTTGGTTCCAATCACATTTTTATCCTAAGGTTTGGGAACAAGAATCCATGTATCATTTTTCTCTATCTACATCAGTTCTTCCTTCATTGCTTCCATCTAGTATTCATATTTACATGCTTCATTTATATTGATGTGATCACTTTTGGAAATTAGACAATATTCTTCTACAATTTTCCTTCTAGTTTGCACACCTTTATCTCATATGATCTAATTTTTAGAATGATTTAGCTTTACATACCTTTGGACTTTAGGATTCTCTCTATCTTCTAGTTCTTCTATTATTTATTTTGCACTTCCACTAGCTTCTCTTCCATGATTCTCTTGATTCACCCAAACAATTTGAGCTTGATTCTATGTTTGATTAGTCTTTCCTTATTCTATAATATCATATTGGTCATCTGAATCATATCCACAGTATCTAGATGATCTATCAACATCCTCATCAACTATGACATTTTCACTTTCAACCATTTTCTTCAATATTCTATTGTAGCACCGGTAGGATTTGCTCTTAGTAGAGTAACCTAGAAAGATTCTTTCATTGCTCCTAGCATCAAACCTGCCTATATCTTCATCTCTTTTGATATAAAATCTACTTCCAAAGATTTTGAAGTACTTAACAGTAGGCTTATGACCAAACCACAACTCAAAAGGATTCTTACCAAAATTACCATTGACATTTACTCAATTGATAGTATATGCAGCAGTGCTTACAACTTCTCTCTAGTAGGTATAAGGAACATTACCTTCCAACATCATAGTTCTGGTAGCATCTATAATTTTTTTGTTATTTCTCTCAAAAAATCCATTCTGTTGAGGAGTCCAGGGTGCAAATAACTATCTCTTGATTCCATGCTCTTCATAGAATGAATTGAAATACTAGGAAGTGAACTCACCACCTCTGCCTGATCTTAGTAATTTGATCTTCAGACCTGTCTCATTCCCTTTCATGGCTTTGAAATATTTGACTATTCTAGTGCTTCATGTTTTTCTCTCAAGAAAGAAACCCATATCATCCTAGCGTAATCATCAATAAGAAACATAAAATATCTTTCTCCCTATAGACTTTTGATTCTTGATGGACCACATAGATCAGTATGTACCATCTCTAGTACTCCATTAGAATGATGTTGTTTGCTCGGAAAGGAAGTTCTAGTCTTCTTTCCCATCTGACATTCCTTGCATATGGTGTTAGTAGGCTTCACTAACTTAGGTAGATCTCTAATTGCTTGTGTGGAGCTTACTTTGACAATGTTATCAAAATTCACATGACATAGCCTCCTATGCCATAACCAACTTACATCAACTTGAGCAATTAAACAAATTTCACTAGCAGCACTCAGGTGAACAATGTTACCTCTTGTCTTTATACCTGAAGCAATTACATGTCCAAATCTTCCCAATATCTTACATTTGCCATCTTTGAACTGAAGATTGTATCTCTTATCGCCCATCTATCCAGAACTCAACAAATTATGCTTCAATCCTTAAACATACAGGACATCATCAGTATTATATTTACCACCATGAGAAATAGTGCGTCTACCACAAATCACACCAGCATTTTTATCTCCAAATATTACAAGACCATCATCATATTTTTCCAATCTTACAAAAATTGCTTTTTTCACCAATCATATGATGTGAGCATCCATTATGAATCACCCATTCATCATTTTTATCAATTTTGGTTGCAAGAGCTTTCTCAATATTTTGATTACTAGAAAATTTAGTGGACACTAGACCATTGTCCATGATAGCAATGAATACCCATCCTTCTTCATTTCCATTTTCTTTATCAAATTCATCATCAGTAACACCTTCTTTAGCATAATAATATTTCTTTTGAAATCTAGACTTGTCTGGTTTGTACTTAGAAATTCTTTCAGGACACCTAGATGCAAAATGACCTATTTACTGCAAGAGAAACATTTAATAGGAAACTTCCCTTTATACTTACCTTGACCTCTAGCTTCTCCTTTCACAATGAATGCTTCCAGCTCTTCTATTTCTCTTTCTTCATCTTCAATCTATTTTATCTCATCTTCATACTTGCATGAATTTGTGGAACTTTCTCCCAGATCATATCTTTGTTGGATTTTTTTGGACACAGTAGCTTTAAATGCAGATTATGTCTGAGAAGTAGACTCACCAAATTCACTCAACTCAAAGGCAGCAAGCTTTCCAATCAACATATGTCTTGTCACATTTGTTACTATCACGAGCTCTTCAATAGCATGAGCTTTCATTTTGTAAGAAGCGGACACTGATCTAAGAACTTTAGCCACAATATCATCTTCTTCCAAAATTCCACTAGCACATATAATACCCATCACTAGTTCATTTACCTTCTGCATGAAAGCAATAATTTTTTCATCTTCATGTTTTCCCATTTTCCTTTCAAAATTTGTAGCTTAGCAACTTTCACTTGTGCATCTCCTCCATACAATTTTTCCAACTTCTTCCAGATCTCATGTGTTTTCTTTAGACCTATCACATTTGTCATCTCTGACTCTGTCAAAGCACTCAACAGTGCTTCTATAGCCCTGATATTGGTTTCAGCTTCTTTGATCTGATCAAGAGTAGAGGGACCATTCTTTGATGTGTCATTTGTAATCTTCTAGAAGGGTTCACCAATGCACTTCAAATGACACTCCATTCTGACCTTCCATAGAGAGTAATTTGTACCATCGAATCTGGGACTATCCTTCTTGTATGATGCCATCTCAGATCACCTCAAGTTATTAAACTTCTTTAGAGGAACCTGATCTAATACCAATTGTTGGAAAAACAAGGACAAACAACTAAGAGGGGGGTGAATCAGTTGTTTTAGAATTTAAAAATTATCTTACTTTATCAACCTTTAATCTCAGATTTGATAATTAACAGTGAAAGTATGAATCAACAACACATCAGAAACACACAACACCAAGATTTTTGTGTGGAAACCCTGTTAGGGGAAAAACCACGGTGGAGGTTAATCCACAATTATACCCTATTAAAATTATAAGTAAAAATGAATAAGGAATGCACATGCATTCAAGCACGCTGCCTAAAGTTCACTGCTCAGAAGGGAAGGCTCACTGCCTAACATAAAATAATCATATTAAATCCATCTGATGAGGTTGAACTGAGAAATTAGCTTCTTCAAAAGCCTGATGACAATTTCGGTTAGGCCTAAAAATACTTCTTCACACTTCTATCAAAATCCTTCACACTTCACTCTGTAATCAAATGATCTGATATTTATTGACACATATTTCACACACAATTCACATTCTTTCATACCAAATGAAGAAAATAACCACTCTTATATATCTGCTTCATGAAATTACATTAACAACTATGTTAGCCAAAAATAAATAATATATGAATACAAACTATCAGCCCAATTCATGAACAAATCTCAATGCGTACCAACCTAAGTTAGTCACAACATAATGAAGACCTAAATCAACAATATTGAACATGCCAAGTATTCAAAAATTAATCCACAAGGATCTCCAACACACTACAAACACCATGTTGGCCAAGAACATGAAAACTTGACTATGCAAAGGAAAAAACTTTGATCATGAGCACACCAATCAATGTAGACATACCACAATGATAGAGCATGATCTAGAAACATTAAAAAGCATCTCAGGAGCATACACAACAATTCAATTTACCAAAATTACTTTCTCTTCTTCTAGAAACACTTGCTACAGTAACAAAATAACTGTAGGAACTCAAAAACTCATAACTTTCTCAAATCTTGATGCGCACCTATGAAACTTCTAAAGGATAAACTAGATAGGCTAAAAAACAAACCCTTTAATATGTGACTTATGAATATCAACTTACATAGCTTTCTACCACTCTAATCTTCATAGCTTCACAAACTGCCTGCAACATATTTATTATAATTTTCTCAATATCCTCGACATATAAGGTCTTGAAGGAACCAATGCTAATAGTGTTGATTTCAATGACAACTACATATTAGAAATACAACCACAACTTCCAAAAAATGTGCCCCAAAAAATTTCCTTCAGTAACCCCAAAGGCACAATTTTTAGGATTCAATGAGATCCCATACTCTAAAGCCCTTATAAATACCTTCTCCAGGTGTGCACAACAATATTCCTCCTTCTTAGAGTAGGTTGTCAAGTCATCCTAATAGATAGCCATGAACACATCTATAAAATTAGAAAAAGCTACATCCATAGCCCTCTAAAAATTTGCACTTGCATTTGGTAAGCCAAATGACATCCTCGCATATATGTAAGTGCTCCATGGATTAGCAAATGTAGTATTTTACTACTTAGACTCATTTAACTTTACTTGGTTATAACCAAAAAATCCATCCATCATGGACATCATCTCACAAATAGTCACCTTCTACAATATGGCTTCCATATTTGGTAAAGGATAGTTGCCCTTTAATGATTATATGTTGAGGTTTTGAAAATCCACACATAACCTTATATCACCATTATTTTTTCTAACTGGCACCAAATTGGACACCCATGAAAAATTTCTAATAGGTTTTATGATACCAGCCTCCCTTAGCTTCATCAGTTTTTCCTACATCTTAGGAGCTAAGGTAGGATTAATTGGTCTCTACTTTTGCCTAAAAGTCTTAGCATCTTCCTTCAAACGAATTTCATGCTAAAATAATTCCTCTCTATCTTCTTTTAGGTCATCGTATGACCAGGAAAAGACATTTCTATATTTTCTCAGTAAGGCCACCAACATCACCTTAACTTTAGGTTTCATCCTATTTCCTACATACACCTTTTTAGGGGCATTTGAAGTCTTCAAATTCACCTCCTCTAGATCATTTGGATGAGAAGAAGTTGCTTTAACCTTAATCTTATCTTTCCTATCAAAGACCCTTTCTAGTGCTACAAGACCCTTGGGGACTTTGTTTGTTTTCAATTGGATTATCTCTTTACCAAAGATTATATCCTTACCATCTATATTTTCCACAAATGCCCCAAAACCAATCTCCTAACCTTCATATTCATCTACGCACCTAAAAAATTTAAGAACATAATCATCATCATTGAAGATCTACCAATTATGCACATTGTTAGGTATTGAAGGCCTTTATTGTATCTCAACCTTTGAGATATCTGCAAAATTTATATCAATGGGTCTCAAGGAAATATTAGCAAGTAATTCAAACACTCTATTCTATCCTCTTTCCATCCAATCAATTCCAAAAGCATCAAGTTGTTCTATAGAATCCCAGATAGCATTTATGTACTACTTCAATATATTGTTTTTGTAGGCATACCTAGCTCTTACTTGGGATATTACTAGTTCAGAATCACCAATTACCATCAACTTATTTATCCCATGTTTCTCAGCCAACCTTAATCCAAGTAACAATGCTTCATATTCTTCAACGTTATTAGTGCAAACAAAAGATAAAATGAAAGAGAAGCTGTATGTGTTACCACTAAGCGACACCAATAGTATCCCTACACTAGGTCCTTCCTTGGAACTTGCAGCATCAAAATACATTTTCCATAATTCATCCTTGTCAGATAAATTTTTTACTTCATTATTGATAGGTGCAAGGTGCCTATCATTTTCTCTTGGCACTTCTTCCACCTTGAAGTCATTGATGTTAGTATCAATAAAAAGAATTCCATCATGTTCAAGAGCATGCTCCAACATATGTGGCACCTTTGGTTCTCTTAGCACTTGCACATCCTTGCCATCAATAGGAAAGGTGGCATATGACATGTCACACTACATACTCCCTCCCATTGAAGCACTCCATTTTATACATAGTAATATTCCATAATTAGGTGGTATATCTACAACCACCGCACTCATCTTAAACTCTTTCTCTATATATGCTTCCAATCTATAAGGGAGTTCATTAATCACACCAGTAACATAACACTTGCCATGAGTTCTATCAAATTTTAGTCCCAATGCCTCCATGATCTTGGTCGACATGATGTTTTTGGATGATCCATAACCAACAATACAATTTTTTTGAAAATTTCCCTCAACAATCAATGTATGTAAGAATGGGTCTATCTTCCCAAGGCAAGTTGTTACCGAGTTTCCTAGAAAAATATGAGGGATTTCAATAATCACTCCTTCATCTTATTTATCTTTCTTGTCTTTTTCACTCACTTTGGGTGGAGTGGGGACCACTAATTCAGCACAGGCTATAGTAGCACCATTGATAAGGGCTACTGCCTTTTTTTTGTGTTCATCAATCCTCATCATCTCGAGGAAAGGAACATAAACTTTCACTTGACTAAGTAATTAAAATATATCAAAAGGAGTGTATTTAGGTAATTCAAACATAACCATGCCTTGATCTATGCTAATTTCCTTATGTTGATTCTTTGCTGACTCAAATTTAGGCTTGACATCCTTTTTCACATTTTCATGATTCTACCTTTGTGTCTTTGTCTTGCTAGCAGAGGTCTTGAGCTCTCCTTCTATCTTCGGTTTATCAACCTTCTTTTCCCAAATATTATCTCCCATACCCTCTTGGTCTTTGACTTCTTTACCATCAAAATTATGATATTTTCCTTTTTCATTTTGTTCCTTGAGGAAAAGACTAGCCGGATTGCCTAGACTAGCCGGATTGCCTTGTTCACCATCAACTATCCTATTTCTTAAGTGATACAATCTTCTAGCTTGAGAAACCAAAGCTACTATATATCTTGCAATCTCTTCATCTGAAGGTCTTCTCAAGGAAACACTATCTTCTATTGCTTCCAAATTATATATTTCATTATCACTATCCATATCTTCATCTGAGAGAACCTATTGGTTATATGTATTGACAATTTTCCTTTGGTCATCTATGTCCATTTCATAAGGCTCAACATTAGATGAACACTAATTGTCATCAAAATTAGAATAATAATCATAAGTACATCAATATCCTCATCACTTAGTTTGTCAATCATTAGGTACATCTTCATCAACTTCGACCATCTATGTAACTGTACATTGATGAGGAGAATGTGGCATTTGGAAAACCATACACCAGGGAGTCTCACCAGTAAAGTTCCCTAATTCTTCTACAAAGGATCTAGAGGAACCTTTTTTTGAGTATTTATTTGGTTGTTAGGGATGGGATTCCCATTATGCCAGTTGGTATTATATGGGTGATGCTGCAACTAAGGAGGTCTTTCATTCCTACGATAATTATTTGACCAATCCTTATCTTTCTTTACAATTCTATAATTCATACTCTTCATGAAACTATCAAGATTATCCTCAAGAGTACCTCCTTTAACACTAGAACTCTTGTCCTCATTTTTTGGATTTATGAGAATCCTTCCATCATCTCTTCTTCTAACTTTACCAATTGATATATTGATGTTATAAATATGGAAAACCACCTTATAAGCCTCTCTTAATGTTTAAGGATTCTTGTCAAGCATATGGTAAATCATTTTTGTAGCAAAGAAATTACACTAGTTTACTAAGCACACATTATCATCCAATTGTAGATGGGGGGGAATCTTTTCATGGATTTTTGGAACCTTGTATTGAAATCGGTGATAGAATCATTAGAACCCTTAGAAATATTATTAAATTGATTCAAAATATAGTTTGAATCTATCTTATCACCATATTTCTCCCTAAAGAGCATTTTAAATTCTTCCCAAGAGCTAATTCTCTCGGTAGGAAAACTTTTGTACCACTCCTTGACATCTTCAATGAGTGATTGCATTAAATTTTTTATTATTACATCTTTTGTTTCTACCTCAAAATCACCCATGACATTAGAAAAATCCTTAAGATATTATTCACCACTCATGACATTGTTCCCAGAGAATCTAAGTAAAACAGGCCTAAAATCCTCAAGAAATGGGTTAGGATAGCCCAGTATTCCGAAAAAACTTAATTGTTGAAACCTCTCTACTTGGAGTGGTATCCTAGCATGTCAACCTCTATGAGAATTTCTAGGCTCATCATTCTTTTTTTTATTAGATAGAGTTGTATCCTTACCTTTCCCATCTTCAATATTATTATCATCTCCCTTCCTTTCTTCCTCTTTATCTTCAAAATAGGACTTCTTATTATTTCCATTTCCATTTCCTCCACCACCACCAACACCTTGACCTCCACCACCACTTCCAATAGCACCATATCCCATAGAAATTTTCTAATGTGATTCACTATTAGTCCATCCATAGGTTGAAGCCTTTGGAGTTGGTGTGGAGATCTTAAGAAAGGCAATCTTTCTAGCTATTTTTGCATTAGCAACTTCTATTTCAGCTTTCTTTAAATCCTCTTGCAGATAATCATTCTTCAACTGTAATTTCAAGATTTCATGGTTTGGGGGTACAAAAAATGGGGTAGGATCAATCTTGGCATTTCTATTGGTGGTACTGATAGATGAGGTATTGGTATTGAATGTATTAAAGGTAGTCTTCTTTGTCTGATCAATGGGTTTCTTCACATGCTCTATAAATTATGATTTCTTAGCAATAGAAAAAGGATATAAAGCTTTGATAGTTTCAACAAAGGTGGTATAGGTATTAGTAGCAGAGGTCCCCATTATGACTATTACTTTAGGTATTTCAGGGATAATGCTAGCATTCAACTTAGAGACATTTTCCTCAAAGACCTTCCACCTAGCAGCATCTACTATATTTATTGTTTCCTAGCATCCCTCTCAAGTTTCTTAGCTCTAATCATATCTTCCTTTTCTTTCAATCCCTTCTTCCTATGCTCTTCTTCTTGCTTAAGCCTAAGTTCTCCCCTTCTAAGGCTTGCATTCCTTTGTCAATATCTTCTTCACTTTCTAAGACATCTCCAAGCTCACTTAGCGTAGGAGTATAGTAGTTCTGATCAATTGGGTCCTCCTTAAGAGATAAGTGTACTTTGACATTAGGAGCTTCACCTATGGCTTAAAATTTCTTCCATTAAAAATAGAATCGACTCCAGGGGTCAAATGTTCTAAAATTGTTTTATTCTTATCTCAAAATCCCTATCTATCCTCCTCTCTTGAAAGATTAAGTTCATTATCAAAAACTTTCTCAACAGGAAAACTTCCTTGATCTACCCTAAATATTTCAACTTCATGCAATATTTCCTAGGTATTTGTACTTTTTACTTCATTGTTAAAAGTAGGAGATGCTTCAACAAGTGATTTAGCATACTTACCCGATTCAACAATTTTCTTCACCCATAAATTCCATTTTAAACCTCCTTGATCAACAAAGTCACACATAGGTCCTTCACAGTTTCTTATTTCTAAGAAATTTCCATTCCATTTTATTGAAATCTCTCAAAATAATATACACTGGTACAAAGAATTTTAGGAGTCACCACCCACCTCTAGTGGGAATTTCTACCAATATTTATGAAGTTATGGCAAGTCTTGACAACATGTGCAAATTTGTAAAGGACACACAACAAACTCCTTCAATATCCTAGAGGAATGACTCTTTGACACAAATCCAGGATGGTAATAATTCTTCTTAAATATTTTGACTCTTAAGGAAAAATGATCTTCTATCTGAGTTTTCTCAAATCCTTCCCCATTAGAGTTTCCAATTGGTTGGTTGTTTTTATGGTAACCACGATGATCTTCAGAATTACCTATGGACTTTTCCATTTCCAATTATTGGTAATCTAAAGGGATTGGCCAACTAATGAGTAAAATATGCAAACAAAATCTCCTACACTTCGGGCTTTGTGAAACTCAGGAGGGTTATCCCACAATGTATACTCAAGCATTCACATGACCAATATTTAAATACATTGTTAACAAAAAATAATTCTCATATAACCACTCAACAATGTAATATATTGAAAAAGTAGGAAATTATTTTAACAATACACTACATTTCGAGCATGAGAATGATGAAATTCAACATAACTACAATGATAATTCATAAATAAAGAGTTATTTTCTGATGAATTGACCTATAAATCATATTATGAAGATTATAATTGAGCCAATGCCTTATCCTAAACATGGAGTCAATAATAACCTATGCAACCTGATAACAATTCTTTGCATAACAACATATAAGATTTAAGAAACATTACATTAGAACATTCCCATAATGTTTTCTTGAGCACTATTTCTAACAAATATCCTAGCACAAAATTCATATGAATCAATAACCTCACTCAAACGTTTATACCAATTCTTTGAACTAATTAGTAGGAATGAAATCATACAACCACTGGAAACAACAAAGATGAATAAAACAATCCTTGATTATATTATTCATGATTCATAAAATGAATACAAAGGAGAGTAAATGGTCATGAAATTGGCACCATTCTACTTCATATTTGTTATCTTGTTATCAAAATTACATATGTGACTACAAAACTAGAACCGAAGACAAAAAAAAAACCTTAAAAAATGCTTTGTATTCCTTCTATAATTCACCATGTCAATTGCAATACAATGAACCCCACTTTCTAGTCTTGAATTCCTTCTTATAAAAATGAAGGAGCAAAACAAGCCTTATACCAGAAAGCACACATGCCACCTTCCTATTGGACCACTATAACATATATTCAATTTCCAGTTATGCTTGAGCTCTCAGGTGGTGAGAATAAACATGAAGAAAAAGTATTCTTCATTCATTACTAGAGATATGGTCCCACCATCAAAAGGCATATTTTGTTGTTACAATAGCTTCAAAATATCTCCCACATGCTCAAAAAATGTTTCCATGGGAAAACCTTGTCAACATAATTTAAAAGTATGAAAAGCATGTAAAAATACAACACTAATTTATCCACATCAACATTTGTGCCACCATCTTTCAAGTTGAGGAGAAAATAATATTTTTGTAGTACTTCATCACAATCCTAATTTTTACTAATTTTATGCTATGTATTGTTATTCTCCTATCTATTATTCATCATATTCATCAACCTCTTACAAAATTACTTGGTATACTTTTCCAACTAGGTCATATATTCTTCTTCAGTTGGCCATTTTGTATCCAAAAGCCTCTCCACCTTTACACTATGCTAAGTATATTTAGCATCAATTAAGGCCCTAGCCTCCTTGACAAAAGAATCCATCCTTGTTTCAATCTCCACCATTATATCAATATGTAGATTCAACATGGTGTAATCACTTGCAGTAAATGCCATCTTAGTTGTTGTGAGCATCTCTCCCAAATCACACCTCCATTCATTAAATAATTTTAATTAACCATTTTGATTCAATTTCTTAAGCATGTGATGCTTCTCCATTTCTTTGAATGCATTTAGATTTCTTTGGAGCTGCATCCCTGGCTTCCCATGAAAATTTGTTATCTCATTCATCAGGTCAATAAATTGCAATATTTTAGGGATATTTATAGTTGCCTCAAGATCTTCCATTTTAGGAATCATTTATCTTAAAGCACCAACTCTAGTGCTCCACTTACTCCACTCATTCTTACAGTCTTCCTAAACCTATTAACTTTATGTTTTCTTCATGAATGCTCTTATAACTAGCCCATACATCATCAGCCTTATTGACTAGTTTGGTCACTCTATATCTTAATACATCTTCAAAAATGTCATTGGCCACCTTAACAGTTTCAATTTTTTCCTTCTTGACATTTTCCTTTTATATCTTTAACTTCTTATTTAAATTGGCTATTCTCAAATTCGGGGTCTCCCTCTCTTGTGTATACAAGTTAGAAGAATAAGAGGATGGCATATAGATATTCTTTACTAATTGGTTAGCTTGAAGAGTGGCTCTCATTTTGTTCATTTCATATAAGGCCTTTTTATATTCCTTCACCACAGAATCACACTTCTGCAATATTTGTGTAGTGTCTACATTAAGCATTGCAACATGAGTAGTTAATTTAGTAGCCTAGATAGGTGTTATATTTGTGGCCCTTTTCACCACCAAGGAACACATGACTTCTTCAATAGGTCGAGCAACCTTATGTTTTCCAATATTGGGTTCCATGGACCAAATTGCAAGAGTATTCAACATAGGACTATATCAAGACCCAAACACCTTATCTTCCATCTATTCCTCAGATATTGAGGCATGAGGATCCCTTTTTATAGTATCGAGTATGATAGTTGAAGTGATAGTGCATCCTAGTAACAATGTTAATCCACTATTAGTGACAATTTTCCTATATTCAGTAGGAGTGATAGCCGTAATCTCAACCATAATCCTATCTTCCTCTACCTTCTCAGTCTCTTCTTGTTGAGAAGGCTCGGCACTAGCCCTATATTGTTGAATCCTTCTTTTATCTCTTTGCTCCTTTGCTAAATGACGAATTCTTGAAATTCCTTATATTGTACAAACTTATCATCTATAAGGAATTCATTATAAACCTCAATCCTAGGTGATGGAACTCTCAAGTTTTGCAAATTTGAGATGCCTATTTCAAAAAATTTGCTTCTGCACTTTCAGAAGTGCACCTGAAGAATCTGTCCTGAGTAACCCACTTTGGAGGCTTGTATTTTAAAGCTCGTTGATTGTTGTGCAAAACCCATTTGAAGACATACTCAAGTGACCCATGTGAGTAGGCATGTCAAATTTTAGCCTCCCATGATAAGTTTTGACAGTGTTTCGAAAAGTGAAGCTGGAGGGTTTTCACACTGTTCTGTTGTTTGCAGACTGTTTGTTTTGAAAAGTTGCCTCCTCTTTAAGCTTGGTTTTCACAACTAGTTCACTGTCATGACAAAATTCATGCTATTCCATATTCCCCATGCTTAAATGATCTTGGGTGTCAGTTTTTAGAACCTGATGATCTGATTTGCTATTTTTAGCAGATCGAAACCAAATGCAGTTTGTTCTCTTTTGCAGCTGCATTCCTAACAGCCTTTTTGAACGGTCAATTTTGATCGTTAATAACTTTTGGTCAACGATGTTTCAAGGAAATTCCTTTTGCACACGTGTTGAGGGTATCTTAACGAACTTGCATGTCTGATGGCAGCTTGCCAGGAGTTCATTCACTATTTTTACAAATTGGTCATTGGATCAGTTTGAGTTGGTTCAAAATAGTTGTTTCAGAAAAGCCTGACTGGGTAACTTTGTTGATTAATATCTGGTTCCTCATGATTTATTTCTTCGATCTGTCTTTTTCACTATACTTTTGGGTCAAATGACTATATGATTGCAAGTTTTGATATCTCCCAGAGGTCATTTGACCAATTTCCCAGATTGATTCTTGAGCCAACATGGCCAATTTTGCACTATTTCCAAAAGGGACAGAAAATAGTTTCTAATTGCAACTTTGTTCATTTTATAAATCCAAAATTCATCTGGATGCTGTGTCTGATTGATTTGAGCATAAAGTTGTTTGAAAACAAAAAAAAAATTGTCGGGCCCACATGGGACCCGACGTGCTCTACACTTATAATTTTGTGAATGTTGCATTGTGCCAATCACTTCATGAGAATTGTCTTGAATTAAATGAAGCAGGGTGATAACAAGAAATACAGTGAAACTAAAGAGGAGAAATATGAAAATAAAAAGTGGTTGCCAATGAACTTGTTGAATGGAATCAGAGCACTATTCGATTATGCTTGGTTGCTTGAACATCCTTATGATATTGAAGGGATACCTTTTAAAAAGTTGTGATCAAAAATTTGAAAACTATAAATGGGGATTCAGAGGGAATAAAAAATTAATTTTCTACATGATAGGAGGCGATGGCATTGCATTTGAATCATTCGGGGATGAAGCTAAGATATAGTTTAACCTAGCACAATTGTTGGAAACAGATACATGGCCCCTCGAATACATTTTTTGCTTACAAACTAACATTGTCTTGATGCCAATATGTGAGGAAAATCTAACAAAATTGAAATTGAACATTATTATGAATAGTATATTTACATGGATATAGAGAAAATATCATAAAAAAATGGCTCGATACATGTGAAGACACAAAGGGGCGTGGGTGTGTTGTCTCAGGAAATGTCATGATTGTTGGTTATGCACAAAATAAACCACAAGGAATGGCCCACGCCAAGCATGAGGAACAGGGGTCACAGCCAGTGAATGGTGGGCTCGGACTAGAGAATGTAGGAGGTGACCAGATGAGGGATGACCCCCACACCAGATAGTGAAGACACCACACACAACAGATGAGGTGTGCTCCATGCACGGCCAATGAGAACCCGCGACTAGTGAAGGAGAGGGTAAAGAGTAGGGATCAGGTGTGTGGTCAGCAATGATGAAGCCCGCAGTCCTCCAGGGATGGCACCATGTTGTGAAGTGCGGCCAGTGAATGGAGGCCCACACCAATGAAGGGAAGGCGAAACTAGTTGGGTGAATCCAACGAGAGGAGGCTAATGTGGGGAGATCTGTGAGTAGTTTGGAGAGGTGAGTAACTCGTGGATGATGGAGGAAGGTGGAGCGGTAGGCACAACTAGAACCTGAGTGTAGGTCACCATGAATGCAGAGCATGGGAACACAAAAAATGAAATTAGGGCAGTCTCTCCCTTGCTCGCGAACCTTGCAGAATTTTGGTGACTTTGCTAAAATTCTCGCAAGGTGTGTGAGATTGCACAGGAGGAGTCCATTTCAATATTTTCAAAGGGCTAAATTGTTTGTGATTGAAAATTGAGTTGGGCCCATTTCTATTTTTAAATGGCAAAAAATTATTAAGTGGTAAAATAATTCAGCCGAGGAGGTAAAATGTGAAGGATTTCAAAAGTGATATTATAAATAATGCACGAGGGTAAATTTTATCATGAGTGAATAATGGAATGGAGGTAAAGCAAGATATGGGTAAAACAGTTTGCTGAAACAAGGAGATTTTATGTAAATGAATATTTTAAATGAACATTTAAAATATTTAGGATGCACGGGAATGTTTTATGAAGAGAGTAAATATTCATTGTGTTAAATATTTTATTGGCCCAAACAAATGTAATATGTTGGAAAATAAAGTAAAGTTAGAGCCCAAGTATTAAAATTGTGAAACTTTAATATTTGAAGGAATATAAACTACAGCAAATGAAGAGCAAAAGGCAGAAACAAAATTTTCACGGGAAAGGAGATATTTTCCAGTTGGGTGAAAAATTGATTCTCCACATGGGCATGTTTTTTGTTGTTGGGCAATGATGAGATGATGTTGTTTTTGAGGGAATATGTTGTTGCTGCAAAGGAATAATGAAGAGATATTCTTTTGAGTTGGATTAATGGTGAATGGAGCTTCCAGATGGCAATTCGTAATCAATTTTAGGGCTTCTTTTGTTTCTTCTATTCTTCTATTTCTTCTATTATTCTCTCATTGTAAAAGGTTCTGAGAAGGTTCTGAATTTTTGTATTGGATAGTGTAGATAGATATTTGTATTTTCTGAGTCATGTTTTGAGTCTGTAAGCTGTAATTTTTTGAATTCAAGACTAAATACAACCAATTTATGCATTTAACATCATGAAGTGCTTCCACATTCATGAATGTCATCAGATTTTATCCACATTTGTACACTTGCAGTCATGTAAATTCAATAATACAAAGTGTCTTTGAACTTATCATCTCAAGTTTCATGATATTGTTTTGTTTGTTCACTGTTCTATTTCAAGGAAATGGTTAGAATGCTTTGAACAAGTGATTGTGATTTCAGGTGTGCAGATGGGATTTGATAAGAAGAATTTTATTGATAGTAAGAGTAGGATTGTTGGTGCAAGGCACTCATAGTTAATGCAAAGCATTAGCAATTTAAATCCACTGGTTGAAGACTGCTTGCTGGAGAATTTGTTTTATGTGTTTGACTCCATGGCCTAGAACTGACACTGATCTATTATGTAGTTTTCTGTGTCTCAGAAACAAAAATTAATTGTAAAATCATTCTAATCTTACTATGTTGTTGTGTGTCCTACTTTCCAATGGCTGAGAGAAGGTTGAGTTGCTGAGAATTTAGCCAACTTTAAAGTTGTCAATGCTTCCCTTAGTGTTGTTTCATTGGGAATTATCTGCTTTGTAAAACAATGTCAGTGTATGAGTGAATTAAGTTTTGAGCATTGTTTAGGTTTACCCACCTTGGTCCTGCAGAGCCAGAAGTGTAGGAGATGTCATTCTTTGACTAAATCTTGTCAATTGGCCACTAGCCTTCATTTTTCTTTAATATAGAGGTTGGCTACCTCTTAGAGAATTACAAATCCTAGCTAGGTTGTTATTTTAAACACCAACAGAATGGTGACTCTGCTGGGGAGAATTTGATAAAATTCTAATTACAGAATGTAGCCTTAAGAGTTAGTGCATACAGTCAAATGATTTACCATTCTGATTTAGCTCAAGTATTGAAGGATTTCAACACTGGAGAAGAATTTGTTCCATTAAACCTGAACAGTTTTGTAATCTGTGGTGCTCTACTGGTGGAAAGGAACTTACAGAAAAAATTATATGTAAAGGAACTTCATACTGATTGAATTTTAGTCCTCTATAAAAAGAGGTGGCAACTCTATTAATAGAACCTATTGAAAATTTGAAGAAAGTTCCAGATCTACAAATATTACCAGTCAGGAAGATAATTTGCAACAATTTAAAAGTATCCAGGTATTCTTGGTGCAAGAGCACCTACACCTTGTGAAGTCTAAGTTGATACCTAGGCGTGTCTTGTGTTCATTTATGCTTAATAAGGTCTAAAGGACCAGTCATAATGTAATTTGAAAAGGTTTTGAATCATTTAGTTGAATTTGTCAGTTTGATTCATAATGCAAAAGCCATGTGAAATCATGAGTTTTAAGGGATATGGGGAGTAGGGTCTTATTCCATGTTAAATAAGGTCTCAATGACCATTTTAAATGTATTGGAGGGCTTAATAGGTCAGTTAGGTGGTATTTGCAAAATCAAGTTGATCAAGTTGTAATGGGATAGTGATTAAGAGCAAAATTGGCAAAAAATTGTCATCTTAGACTCTAACAAAGGGTGGTTATGGTAGTTGGTAAGTTCAAGGGGTTATCTGAAGATGGAAACATGATATATTGTGGGAAATCTCAAAGGGAGGCTGTTGAAGAAGTTTGGAATGAGTTTCTAATAAGAAATTTGCTGTTTTTTTGTATTTTCCATTAAGAAATTGCTGATCTCGTGCATTGTATGACCTGTACGTATTTTTTTACACTAAAAGCCTATTATGATTGGATAGATAATTGAATAAAATTTCTTTTGGAATTGGAATGGTGTGATTTCATTAAAAATTGAGTGAGATATCCTTGTTTTACTGTCGGGTGGTCTCAAACCCCATGTTTTTCCTGTTTTCCTGAACTTTGCAGGCTTGGTACAGATCTATACAGTATCTTTTGGCTCTAAAAATCATTTGGAATGTGTATAAATATGAGTTAAATTTCAAATGCATTTGATTTGAGGATTTTAACGTTCATATTGAGGGAGAAATCATTATTTTTCTGAAACTGCCTATTTACATTGTTTTGGGGGTTGTGAGAGGAGTCAAAATGCCATTCTAAGCCTTCCACCCACTGTGAAGACTTGTAACTCAGTGGATAGGCTTAGATAGGCATAATAAACATGTTAATACTTTTTTTTGTGCAGGTTAAGTGATTTTCATAACTTCGTGAGAGCCTCTGGGGTGGATTCCATTGGAAAGGTGCATGGTTTGATGGGTATAGTCTTGAATTGGACAATGGGAAGTTAGGGATGGCTATTTTATGAACTTTTGAGCATATTGGGGATAAAATATGAGTGTCTAAGTGGATGGTATGGTCTTGGAGGCTTTGTAAGTGTCATTTTCAATAAACCCTCATGAATTGTGCCTAAAACAAGGTTTTTCAAGTTTGACATGTGTTTGTCTATACCAATGGAATATTTTTGTGATTTTGGAGGTTTGAAGGCATATGAATTGCTGCCCCAAGGTTTCATGGTCCTGTGATACGTTTAAAGGAATGTTGCTTTGTAAAATAGGCCTAATCAACATAATTGAGCCTCTTGGGTCTGCATCATAGTGGTATCAGAGCATCAGGAAGTAGATCTATTTTCATTTTGCAGGGTTGAAGAAGAGGCAAGGTTGACAAGATGCCTCCAAAGAAGAATGATATGGCTAAAGAGATGAAGGAGATGAAAGATAGGCATGCAAGAGAACTCAGAGAGTTGGAAGAGAGAGTCATAGCCTTGGAGACAAACAAAAGAAGGGAAGTGGAAGAGACTGAGACTGAAGATGAGGAAGATGAGGAGTTTGAAGATGTGGAAGAAGAGCTTACTCTAGAGGATCAAAGAATTGCAAGGTTGCTGAAAGCAGTGAAGACTGACAAGCCTAAGGTAAAACTTGATGTTCCTAAGTATGGTGGTAGTTTAAATGATGAAGAACTATTGGATTGGATTGCTGCAATTGATAACCATTTTGAATGTGATGAGGTTCCTGAAGAACAAAGGGTCAAGATTGCAAAAACTAAGTTCCAGGGTCATGCTTTGGTATGGTGGGATTACCTTCAATCTAAGAGGAGGAAGCAAGGAAAGTCCAAGATCACATCATGGGATAATATGATATCAAAAATCAAAGGTAAATTCTTACCCAAGGATCACCAAGTTCAATTGTTTAAGAGATTGCAAAACTTAAGACAAAGGGAAATGTATATTAAGTCTTATACTGAGGAGTTTTATAAATTGAGTTTAAGATCTGGTCACCATGAGAACGAAGATGAAAAGATTGTTAGATATGTTGGTGGTTGAAGGCTTAATATACAGGATGAATTGGTTTTCGCTAACCCTAGGAGTGTAGAGGATTGTTATCAAATGGCTTTTAGGGTGGAGGAGAAAATTAAGAGAAGGAAAGACAAAGCAACAAGAGGAAGAGGCAACACTTCTAGAGGAAGAGGATTCAATCCTAATTTCAAGGCAAACAATGAGATTCAAGGAGATGACAAGAAGGACCAAGATCAATCTGATTCTAGAGGTGGATAGAGAGGTTCAAGAGGCAGATTTGGTGGAGGAAAAGGTTCCTATCAATTCTTAGGAAGATGCTACACTTGCAATCAGCCAGGACATCCAGCCTTTAAATGCCCTGAAAAGCAAGGCTCAAGCTCTTATGGTGGAGAATGGAGGAATCAACTAGTGCATGAAGATGAAGAGAGTGGGACTTCACCTATAGTCAACCTTACATTAGAAGAAGGAGAGGCACTCATGATAAGGAGAACTATGTTGCAAGCATCCAAGGAGGAAGATTTGAGTCAAAGAAGGAGCCTATTCAAAACTACATGCAAAAGCAAAGGTAAAGTGTGTCAAGTTGTCATTGATTCTGGTTCTCAAGATAATCTAGTGTCTAGGGAGATGGTGGATAAGTTGAGTTTGGAAAATTTGCCTCATGAATCACCTTATAGAGTTTCTTGGGTCAATGATAATCAAACTTTGGTGGTAAAAGAGCAAGCATATGTTGATTTTCAGATTGGAGAGTATAAGGATAGGGTTCTATGTGATATTTTGCCAATGGATTGTTGTCATGTGCTCTTAGGGAGGCCTTGGAAATTTGATAGGAGGTCTATATATGATGGAAAGGAGAACACATACACCATCAAGAAGGAGGACAAAAATTTTAAGTTGCTTCCCTTGAAAACAAGTGTAAGGGATAAGGGTAAGTCTAAGGTAGTGTTGTTTGGCAAGAAGGGGCCTTTAAGGCCTAAGGACAGTAAGTCTGATATGGTTGTAGGTTTAGAACAGATTGGTGGTGTTGTGATAGCAGGGAAGGCACCCACAAATGATGTTAAGACAGTATGTAGTTTGTTTTTGCAAGGGGCAGAGAGAGAACTCAAGCCTAAGTCTGATTTGATCAAGGTAAGTGCTAAGTGTGCAAGGGAGTATGAAGGACAGGGTGAAATTGTTGTTGGGACCATGGTGTGTCCCATTACTATGAAGGTTGTTGCAAGCCAAGTGAAATTTGGTAATGCAAAAGAGGATAAAGTTGTTAGTGCAAGGGTACAAGAGGATGGTGACATGGCAGGTCTAGGGGCATTACAAAAAGAACAAATTAAGCAGAGGCATGCAGGTCTGATCACAGAGGTAGTAAGGCAGAATGTGCAAGGAATGGTGAGGAGCTATCCATGTATGGGTGGGAAAAGGAAGAGAGGAGGTTTATATGATTCTAATGTTTGTTTTTCTGCAGGTCTAAGGCTTAGAACAACACCAAATTTTGATCCAGGACTAAAGAGATCAGTACCAAGTCTGAAGATGCTTGAAGTAGCAATGAGAAGGCCAAGAACAAGTTTCCACTCTTGGGGAAAGAGCCCTTTTTATGGGGGGGTGTATGGTGCAAGAGAACCTACACCTTGTGAAGTCTAATTTGATACCTAGGAATGTCTTGTGTTCATTTATGCTTAATAAGGTCTAAAGGACCTGTCATAATATAATTTGAAAAGGTTTTGAATCATTTAGTTGAATTTGTTAGTTTGATTCATAATGCAAAAGCCATGTGAAATCATGAGTTTTAAGGGATATGGGGAGTAGGGTCTTATTCCATGTTAAATAAGGTCTCAATGACCATTTTAAATGTATTGGAGGGCTTAATAGGTCAGTTAGGTGGCATTTGCAAAATCAAGTTGATCAAGTTGTAATGGGATAGTGATTAAGAGCAAAATTGGCAAAAAATTATCATCTTAGACTCTAACAAAGGGTGGTTATGGTAGTTGGTCGGTTCAAGGGGTTATCTGAAGATGGAAACATGATATATTGTGGGAAATCTCGAAGGGAGGCTGTTGAAGAAGTTTGGAATGAGTTTCTAATAAGAAATTTGCTGTTTTTTTGTATTTTCCATTAAGAAATTGCTGATCCTGTGAATTTTATGACCTGTACGTATTTTTTTACACTACAATCCTATTATGGTTGGATAGATAATTGAATAAAATTTATTTTGGAATTGGAATGGTGTGATTTCATTAAAAATTGAGTGAGATATCCTTGTTTTACTGCCGGGTGGTCTCAAACCCCATGTTTTTCCTGTTTTCCTGAACTTTGCAGGCTTGGTACAGATCCGTATAGTATCTTTTGGCTCTAAAAATCATTTGGAATGTGTATAAATATGAGTTAAATTTCAAATGCATTTGATTTGAGGATTTTAACGTTCATATTGAGGGAGAAATCATTATTTTTCTGAAACTGCCTATTTACATTGTTTTGGGGGTTGTGAGAGGAGTCAAAATGCCATTCTAAGCCTTCCACCCACTGTGAAGACTTGTAACTCAGTGGATAGGCTTAGATAGGCATAATAAACATGTTAATACTTTTTTTTGTGCAGGTTAAGTGATTTTCATAACTTCGTGAGAGCCTCTGGGGTGGATTCCATTGGAAAGGTGCATGGTTTGATGGGTATAGTCTTGAATTGGACAATGGGAAGTTAGGGATGGCTATTTTATGAACTTTTGAGCATATTGGGGATAAAATATGAGTGTCTGAGTGGATGGCATGGTCTGGGAGGCTTTGTAAGTGTCATTTTCAATAAACCCTCATGAATTGTGCCTAAAACAAGGTTTTTCAAGTTTGACATGTGTTTGTCTATACCAATGGAATATTTTTGTGATTTTGGAGGTTTGAAGGCATATGAATTGCTGCCCCAAGGTTTCATGGTCCTGTGATAGGTTTAAAGGAATGTTGCTTTGTAAAATAGGCCTAATCAGCATAATTGAGCCTCCTGGGTTTGCATCAATTCCTCTCTCTTGGTTTTCAAGAACTTGTGTGTGAAGACCATATTTGAAATTCTTAGAATAAACTTCGTTTCCCTATTGAGTGAGTTAGCACCGACAAATGGAAAGAATAGTAAATTAAGTTTGCACACTTTTATTTGTTGGATCTAGTGAATGTAATTGTAGTTCCATTGAAAGATTATGTTTAGTGCTCAAATATCTGCTAGTTTGGATGGTTAGAATTCATTTGTGTATCTTAGGGGTTTCCATCCATTTGTATTGTCATAATCTTCAAGCCCAGGTTGTCATTATGTCATTATTTATCCCTATTGTCCATCAAGTGGTTAGGCTTGTAATCATGCACAATTAGTGAGCCTTAATTTGTAATATCCATGGATCACCAACGTAAAGTAGCTATACATGTGAACAATTTGATTCAACTTGTTAAGAAGTGTCAAGAGTATAATAATCTTCAAGCATCTAATACCCCAAAGTGTAAGAACCCAAGAGCTAATAAGCCTAGGTTCTGGCCAGAATGGAATGATGTATTTGAAAAAGGACTTAAAGAAATGGATGAAAGACACCAAATGTTTCAACAAGCCCGATCAAGAGACCATCAAACTGTGTCTACTTGTGAAGTCATTGCACCTGTTGTCAATTCCTTTGATCCCTTGTATGCTCAGTTAGATTTGTCATGGGTTGACTATGAAACTGAAAGTATGTCAGCTCAAGTTTATAAGGAGATGCCTACATTTGATGGGTATACCGTATGTGAAGGAGATGCACATGTTCAAAGTTTTTCCAGCTTTATGGAGAAACATTCATTCAAAGATCAGGATATGTGGATGAGATTCTTTGTTAGATCTCTTGAAGCACGAGCTCGGGATTGGTATTTAAGCTTTCCTGATAAGTCATTTCCTTGTTGGGATAAATTAGTGGCTGCTTATAGAGAAGAATTTGCAAGAGATCCCTCAGACCTTGTCGTGAGGTTAAAGAAGATCAAGAAACAAAATGAAGAGTCAAGTGTTGATTTTAGTCATAGATTTTTTGTTTCTCTTTCACTAATCCCAAAAAATTTCAGACCTAGAACTTATGACTGTATCCATATGTAATTTGAAGCTTATGAAGAAGGATCTAGTATATTGTTAAAAGATTTTGAAATATGGAGTATGTAGATGGCTTACACAGTTTTGGATAGTTTGGAGAAACAAAGGAATGAATATGTGTAGAGATTGTTGTCTTCAGTTATGGGAAAACATGTTGATGGAATCAATAGTGGTGTGAATGCAAATGATCAGATGTTTTCAAACAAGTGCATACTTGAGAAGGTAAATGACAAGAAAGATGCACAATCAGATGATGAAGAAGTTGTTAATGAACAACTTATAGAAGAAATGTACCCAACTACAAATCAGCAGTTGAGTCTTCTGAGCAAGAACCTGAAGAAGAATACGAGTTGGATTTACTCTTTGAAGAAGAGATATGTGATCAGCAATATGATGATACAATTGATTAAGTCAAGCATGCATGTGTTGAGTATAGCAATGATGCAAGTCTGCATAGTGAGACAAGGAAGTTAGCTGATTTAGGAAATTATCTTGAGAACATCAATGTGTTAGCTGCAAGTGACAGAGTGTGTGATGAATTTCATTTTGAAAGACAAGCCACAAGCAGCTGCAATGAGGAAACCATTTCTGGTTTTCAGTTTGATAAAGAAGACATTTATGATTATCCTCAAGAGGATGCAAGTGACAAGTTCAGTGATGATACCCAATCTGATGTTGAAATGCAAAGTGATGTGGATTTCTATTATGACAGCCCAAAAAAAAGTAAGAAAGAAGAAGTGGACAATTTATTCACTAGGAGTGGTTATGACTTTTCTTGTGATAATGTTGTCATCAATTCTGCCTCCTATGATTGGGGAGATCCAGTTTATGATCAACCCATTGAGTTCTCAGAGTTTGAAGTTGAGAATCCTTTGATATGCCCTGATTTGCAATTTGATATTGCATCCAATTCAAGTGAAGGTAAAGAAGAGGAAATGGTTGAAACAATAGACCAAAACAATGATCTATTGACTTGTTAACAAATTTCAGATCTGTTGACCATAGGATATCAGAAATGTGCACATGAGGACAACTCTTAGTTGTTGTGTGCGGCCCCTATTGACTTTGATAGTGGTGGTGACCTTCAAGATGCAAGGTATGATGCAAGTGAATTTGATTCTCTTTCCAATGATGAACTAATTGATCATGATGATGATGATATGGATGAAGAAAAACAACAAATTGATTGTGATGATGCACTGTATGATGAGTATGAAGATATGGACATTGATGTAAGTTCAGAAATCTCTTTTGATGAGTTTGAAGCAGAAAATAACCATGAGGTTTACATATCCAATGAGTCAAATCTTGAGGATTGTAATGCAGATTTGGATAAGTCTTTGTTTGCTAACTTGATTGAGCCTAGACATGAGTTTTTTCATGTGGATGTTAATGCTGATTTCAATGAGAAATCAGATTGTTCTTCTGAACTAGAATTGCTCATTGTTGAGCAAACTTGAAATATTGAAGAGGTTGATACCTTATGTTTAGAGGATGACTATATGATTATAGAAGATGATGAGTCAGAAATCCCTGATGACTCTCAATACCAACATGATGAAGAACAGTTACAAAGTGTGCTAATACATGAGTGTATTTGTTTGCGTACACTTAGAGACAGTTTGCATGATGAGCAAGATCTTTTGGTAAGTTCTTGTGATAGTTTTAATTATGATATGCAAACTAGTAATTGGTTTGATTTTAACAGTTCCAGTCACAAGGTAGAATGTGAGAGCTATTTTTGTTAGCTGGAAGAGGTTTTCATAAAATGTGGCAATGTGAAAAACACTGAAGCAAGTTGTTTTCAGCTTGAGAATGATTTAAGTGATTTATGTGATAAGTTGTTGCCACATGATAAACAACATTTTGAAAATATGTCTGAATTTTAGATGCATAGGGATTGTGAACATGTTGATGATGTTGTGAATGATTACCTAATAGGGGGTATCGACATGTTTCATTAGGCGGATGGTTGTGATCAAGCTATGCTTTCAAATGGTCTTGATCCCCATTTTCAAATACTTCCACTTAATACTAAATCAAAGAATGAAGAAAGTAACATTGATGTGACATATTTGATTTGGTTGACACTTGATGACAGAGTTGAAGAGAGAGCAAGTTCACATTTGCACAAGGGCAATTTTGTATTTTTGTTTGCAAAGGTGTAGTCACCAGTGTTGTTGTGGTTTGATAAAGGCAAGCATAAGTTGAGGGAACTCTTTCTACATAATTCTATTTGATAGAGGTAGATGTTGATTCCCGTTTTTCATTTGGTGACCTGGGGTCATCAAATGAAGTTGAAAAACAAGGTTGAATAAAGGAACAGTTTGAGGACACTTGATCAACTCAACTTTTGGTCTACTCCCCAGAGATCTGGAATCTTCCTATGCCCACAAGGGGCATACATCCCAGTTGGAGCCATAGATGGCACTCTCAAATTTTGCAAATTTGAGATGCCCATTTCAAAAAATTTACTTCTGCACTTTCAAAAGTGCACCTGAAGAATCAGTCCCGAGTAACCCACTTTGGAGACTTGTATTTTGAAGCTTGTTGATTGTCAGGAAAAACCCATTTTCAAACATACTCAAGTGACTAATGTGAGCAGGCATGTCAAATTTTAGCCTCCCATGATAAGTTTTAACAGTGTTCCAGAAAGTGAAGTTGGAGGGTTTTCACACTGTTTTGTTGTTTGCACACTGTCTGTTTTGCAAAGTTTCCTCCTGTTTAAGCTTGGTTTTCACAACCAGTTCACTTTCATGACAAAATTCATGCTATTCCATATTCCCCATGCTTAAATGATCTTGGGTGTCAATTTTTAGAACCTCGTGATCTGATTTGCTATTTTTAGCATATCGAAACCAAATGCAGTTTGTTTTCTTTTGTAGCTGCATTCTTGATAGCCTTTTTGAATGGTCAATTTCGATTGTTAATAAATTTTGATCAACAATGTTTCAAGGAAATTCATTTTGCAAACATGCTCAGGGTATCTTAATGAACTTTCATGTTTGATGGCAGCTCACTAGGAGTTGATTCACTATTTTTACAAATTGGTCGTTGGATCAGTTTGAGTTGGTTCAGAATAGTTGATGTTTCAGAAAAGCCTGACTGGGCAACTTTGCTAATTAATATCCGGTTCCTCATGATCTATTTCTCTTATCTGTATTTTTCACTATACTTTTGGGTCAAATGACTATATGATTGCAAATTTTGATATCTCTCGGAAGTCATTTGACCAGTTTCCCAAATTGTTTCTTGACCCAACTTGGCCAGTTTTGCACTATTTCCAAAAGGGACAGAAAACAGTTTCTAATTGCAAACCAGTTCATTTTATAACTCCAAAATTCATCTGGATGTTGTGTCTAATTGATTTGAGCATAAATTTGTTTGAAAATGAAAAAAAAATTAGTCAAGCCCACATGGGACCCGACGTGCTCTGCACTTTTATAATTTTGTGAATGTTGCATTGTGCCAATCACTTCACGAGAATTATCTTGAATTAAATGAAGTAGGATGATAAGAAGAAATATAGTCAAACTAAAGAGGAGACATATGAAAATAAAAAGTGGTTGCCAATGCACTTGCTGAATGGAATCAGAGCACTATTTCATTCTACTTGGTTGCTTGAACATACTTATGATATTGAATGGATACCTTTTAAAAAGTTGTGATCAAAAATTTGAAAACTATAAATGGGGATTCAGAGGCAATAAAAAATTATTTTTTTACATGATAGGAGGAGATGGCATTGCATTTGAATCATTCTGGGATGAAGCTAAGATATAGTTTAACCCAACACCATTGTTGGAAACAGATACATGGCCCCTCGAATACAATTTTTTCTTACAAGCTAACATTGTCTTGTTGCCAATATGTGAGGAAAATCTAACAAAATTATAACTGAACATTATTATGAACAGTATATTTTGGTAAATCCCCAGCTTTGTAAAATGTCTTTGAAAAGGATCTTCAATTTGATCATAAGGACTTACATAGAAGGCATTCCTCCTTTTAATTCTCTCTTCAATGTCCGTTATGAATTTCCATTCCCTCTTTCTGTATATAACAACCTCATCACATATCAAGCTCCTCAATACATCATCTAAGTATAGGAACTGATGACCAATCCCAAATAAAATTTTCTCCCTTCTCTTTGCAGAAACAAAAACCTCTGGGTCCAAAATCCTAACCTCACTAGTAGGTAGTATAAGATTATTCACCATGATTCCAAATTTTTCATACCCCTCTTGGGCAGTAACTACAAAGTAAGAAAAAGAGCATTGAGGGTTTACCATAGTACCCTTCTTGGGTTTTCTGAGCATTTCATTATCCATAAAATCAATTTTCCACATGAAATCCACAAAATCCAATCGGTCAAAAGCATATAGAGGCAAATGGTGTGATGCCACCTTGGAACCATAAGCTCTAATTGGAGTATACTCTGAGTGCAGAAACCAATCTACCCAATTATGATGCTTATCTAGCCACATCACACCCCATGGGTGCATAATGTGCTTGATTGCTAGGGAAATCCTATGAACATGTGCCACACCTAAAATTTCTTGAATACCATATCTAATAATATTAGAAAAGCTTAAATATTTGGAATTTGGACTATCCTAGTCCCAAATATATGTCCACATTTGAATAAGAAGAACATTATTTTCATTGTCCCTCATCCTCAATTCCAACTTCCTTTTCCCATTAGAATCACCTTCAAATAATAAAATATGCATTAACATAGAATAGTGTGGAAAATGTAGAGGAAGAACCTCACTTTGTAAATTGATGAAATCCTGATGCATTTGATCTACAACAAAAGAAGCATAATCAAAACCAGTGTTCTAATTGTAGCCCTATATATCTGCAACCATTACCAATAGGTCAAGAGCTATCCTTGCCTCAAAAATTTGAGCTAGAAACTAATTTAGGCTATAATATGTTTTCTTAAAATAATCAAAAAAATTCTCACATTCAGAGGGCTCAATATCTTTAGGGAGAAACTTCTCCTTACTTTTTCTATGTCGAACCAATAGTCTATTTATGTATGTAAATCTGTTACACTCATACTCACCATACATATTTGCATGCTTGATTTCCATGGTACAATTGGGATTTAATCCAAATATCTCTATCATTTTATCCCTTGTTACTTCAAGGATTACATTTCCATTTTCACTATTCATTTTTTTGTCTATAGGATCATAATGCTTGGCCAATTCCATCATTACATCCACCTCTACAAACACATTGGGTACCACCAGCATCCCAAGGTTGAGCCCCCATAAGTAACATGTTGGCTTTCTAGAATACCTACTATTAAAGGCATATGTGAACAACTACCACCCACTTTGGGGCTGAGCTAACTCTCCAATTTCACTAGCAGTGTCAATTAGTTGACTTGTCACAATGACATGGCCTATGGATCTCTTACCAATTCATCACCCACCCACTTTTACTTCTCCAATGACACTTTCCATAAATCTCTCCTGAGTATTCTTTTCACCTCTTGAAATTATAGAAACAACAAGGGTACTTGGTGTAGGGTTTGTCATGGTAGGTGGGTCTAGCTTATCCGTGGATGAAACATCCTGGGTTTTGAGCCTTTTGACTCTTTTTTGCTTTGGTTTTCTCTTTGACTTAATGTTGGATTCGCTTGGATATAGCTCACTCATATTTATAGGTGGTGGGACTAGGGTTTATAGTTTTCTTAATTGAAAAGACTCATCCAATTTCCTTAAAACCTGAGGCATAAATTACAATGTAAAATAATCCCAAACCCTCAATATATATCACCTGAATTGAAGATTCCCAACTAAATAAACTATAAGAAAATTCTCTCAATTCCTTATGATAATTTAGGAATCACAATTCAACACTTTTGACATGTAGAGATATACAGTTTTCTTGTACCCAGGTGAATGATTGACACCAATGCTACTACAATTTCCCTACTGGAGTTCTTCACATCATTTCTTCAAATTTTGGTTTTCTTCTCCACTCCTAAAAAACTCTAAATGTGGAAGGAAAAAACTAGCCACCTTGTTTATGGCCAAGAAGTGGAACATATCACCATGAATTTTTGATAGAAATCTCATGCGAACGGGATGACATTTATCCATTCATATTTAAAAGTTGGTCGTTGATCACTGTGTTTTAAAACTACATCAACGATTCTCCTCCACCTCACTACTTTATTTTCTACCTTGAATGATGTCCTTAGGATGTTGCCAAATTGTCCTTTATTTGGGAGGCATCACTTATTGTTGATACATTTCATCTTTTACAAGTCCCATAGAAAATGTGAACATCCATGTGATGAGATCTCAACCATCGTATCTAAGACCTATCCTTGATTACATTCCTCTTCTTTATCGTGCATTGCTAATTTATGGTTCATTCTTCAAATCACATCTGCAATGGGTGATAAGGTGATGGATCAAGATTAATACATGTGCACCTATGTGAAAATCAAAGACACAAAATATATCACTCATAAGAGCAACATAGGTCAGCAAAAGAAACTTTGAATAAAGTACTTTATCACTCATCACCCATTTGAAACTCAAACTTGAAAATGGATCTGCGGTCAGTGAAAAGAAAATTCGAAAGGCACCAAAGGTCATCACATATCACTAATCCTCAATACCAAATACATGAGAAATTAGTGATACAAGAAATACTAGTGATAAACATAGTCCATCGTGCATCACTAATTCACATTTGAACATTTTAAACAAATCCGTGATGCATAAAATCAAAGAGACACTGCTCATCATTCATTGTGCATTTAAATTAACAACTTAAAAGCCATCAATGATTGAGCAATCTGAGACTTAAGTAAAGACAATTTAGCACATGCCCATAAGTTTTTTGAAGATGGGGGCCTACCTGGGATGACAAAAAAAGTCCTTAGTGAATATTAAGACACATATTTTCAAAGGATGTGAAGGCCAAACATTAAGGTTAATCACTTAACCTTGTAAAATAAAAGAAATTCAAACCTAGGGACATGGGGCCAGTAAATTCATGAACACAAATGACATAAGATGTTTTAATATGGCTAGGGATGGGAAAAAAAAGGTCAATGATGAATTAGAACCATGGCTAGGACACAAGCTTGAGAGTTATTGAGGAAAGTTTTTAGGCAATGTAAAACCCCATAACATTTAAAATGGATAAAACCTTAAGCTCCCAGGATAGATGAATTAAAAAAATTGAAATATGATAAATGGAACCAACATAAAATTCAAGGGTTCCATCACATTCAGCATCAAGTTTGTAGAATAAATCAAAATCAAAATGGTCCACCTTCATACCATGTCAAGAGAAACCCATTATCCTTGGAGATATTAAGAACTTTGGTGCCACAAGGTATAGAGATCCCTAGATTTGAGAAATATGGAGGAAAGGGAGATATTGCTAGTCATATTAATGCCTTTATTGCTTTGTGTACTGATTTTATCCTTGATGACAAAATTTTGGCTAAATTTTTTCCCCAATCCTTGAAAGACATTGCCTTGGATTGGTTTTTGCATTATATAATAACTCAATTTGTTCATTCAATGAACTTGTTGAGGCCTTTATTAACCATTTCCAAGTACATATGGTCCCTGAAATGACATTGGATGATTTGATGAGATGCAAGTAAAATGAGGGTGAAAAATTCACTGAGTTTATTTCAAGCTTCCAATCGCTTTATTCCCAAATCAGTGTGAAAATTCTTGATTCCCACCTTCAAAAGATGTTTGTAGAAAATTTACAAAGAAAGATAAGAGAAAATATTATCATGATAAAATTCCCCTCCATGCATTTATGCACTGCCCTTCAAGACTATCAAAATTTTGTAAATAGTAGTGAATCAAAATCTACCCCTACCCATCCTAAAAAGCCTAAAGCTTCAAACCAAAACAATTACCAACCTTTCAAAAGACAAAATAAAAGTTTCCTTCAACTAAATTCTACCTCTCAACCTACCGAACCAGAGTATACCTATGTAGCCGCTATAAAGAAGAGTAATGCTTATATCTTTGGGGATCCACAAAGGAAATTTTCACCCTTACCCAATGCACTTCATAATATTATGACCTAGCTCTTAAACAAAAACATGCTAAACTTACCTCCCATCTAACCCCTTGACCTTACCAAACCACTACCTCTGAGCTTTAGAAACAATGCCTATTGTGCTTATCACCAACAAAGAGGACATGATACAAAACATTGCAAGCGTCTTAAAAATGTTGTGCAAGACCTTATTGATTCTAATCATATCCAAATTAGAGGTGTAAATAAAAAAGACAATAAATTGGTAGATGCTCCCAACCAAAACTTGCAAATATTTACCACTCCCATGCCCAACCATAATATTTCATTTGTTAAGACTAGTGAAACTAAGCCCAATGTGATGAATGTTGGCAGAGATGATGAGAATATGAGAAATCATTAAAAAAATCCTATAGATGATGATGAACAGAACCCTATGGATACTAATGATCAAACTCCTACTAGTATAATGATACGAATGATTGGAATTGAGCCTTGTAAATAGAAAACCATTGACATTACTTTCTCTTTGGAAGAAAAAATCAAACATGAACCTGATGGTCCTCTTTACATAGCCAGAGAATCAATAACAAGCCCAATCTTGGGTTTTTAATTGATCTTGTCTATGGTGAGAATGTGATCATAGAAGAACTCTTATATGTTCATGAACTCACTCAAGATAGATATGATAAACCAAAAGCATGGACTAAAACACTTCATGGTTTTTCTTATGCTATGATGGGCTCAATCAAACTCCCTTTACAAGTAGGATCGAAGAAATTAAAAGTATCATTATCTATCATATCTAATTCTGATCAATTTTGTGTGAATTTAGGTTACCTATGGCTTCTCTCCATGAATGTGGTCCCATCCATTGTCCATAAGTGCTTAAAGTTTCCAGTCGACAATGAAATATTCATTGTAAACCATAGTGGGTTTAGACCCTCGTCTTCCCGTGGAAACTTCTCCTTAGATTATTTTTGGCTTGAGCCTATGAAACCTATAAGACCTTGTGAGGACTTCCTTTTTTGATCCTACCAAAGATTCAAAGCAAAATGCATAGCCAAACTATCCCTTGAAAACTTGCCTCCGCCCATGATCAAACCTCCACCCATGCTCAAACCTCTACCACCTAAAGAAAAGAACATTGAGACTAAATCCCTTCCTATAAACCAAGCCCCAACCATGTAAGATCCCCTACATATTTTCTACAAGAGACCTAGAGAAAACTAAACAAGTCCTAATCCGCCTCCTAAGAAAATTTATAAATCCAAAGAGATTGGCTGAACAACCTTTCATGGTTTCTTCCATTCTTCCTTCACAAGAATAAAATGAACATATGGTTGAAAAACCCACTCGTACACAAATGTAAGTTGAAAATCATAATAAAGGAAACTACAATGCTAGAGAGCGTAGGTGTAGATGTTGTGCTATTGCTTAAAAAATGAATGAACAAAACAACATGAAAATAAAAACCTGAACTTGACAGAAGCAATAAATGATGAGCCTCCTCCCTTACCAAAGCTAGTAAATTCTATGTCTCCAACACAACAAGGACCATAAAATTATATGTATATTATCATTTGTCCTCTTTTTGTGGTTAACTTGGATGACGATGAGGAAATAACTAAAATTGATGAACAAGTGCATAATTAGTTGAATTTGTTATTTTCCTCTTCTATGAGCTTAAATGATAACAACCGTGGTGATCCTCCTAAACAGAGAAATTCACCATGTGTTGAACCTAATTATTCTCTTGGTACAACACTTGATGTGATCCCTCTCACTAGTGATCTGCATTCTACATATATTGAACAAGACTAGGATACAGATGACTTGTTGGATGGTTGATTTGCATGTTCTTTGCTAGTCTTTTTTTATTTTGCTTGCATGCGTGTATTGTGATCCCCCATGATGTTTTGTTTGATGTTTCTCTCTCTATGTGCATTCCTCTATTTATACCTTCATTCTTCTATATGCCATATACTTTTGCCTCTTCATTGATATTTTATCTTTTCTTTCCATTTTCCTTTTCTGTCTTGTGTTTTCCTTTTGGGGATGATGCAAGGAATCGAGATAGCCTATGTCTCTTCCATGTTGACTCAAAAATATTTTTTTTTTCTCTCTTTGTGTCATTCTTCTATTTATATGTGTATTTAGGGAATGATGATAGTTCTAAGACCTCTAATATCATTGCAGGAAAGACAGATACTAAACCCCAATCCATAGATACCTTATGTGTTTTTGGGTGGAAACCCTCTTTTCCTTTTTCCTTTTTGGCTACTTTAAAGTAATTTCCCACATCATGGTGTTAGCAATTTCTTTAAAGTGGGGGCATACATTGGCATTATTTCAGCATGATTTCACTTGCATTTTTCCTTTTTCGTGATCCTTGATATGATTTTCTAATTTCATATGATGTGTTTTCCTCTTTTTGGTGACATTGGGAGTAATTTCCTTCAAGAGCATGATCTATCTTATCATATTATATTCCTCTTAGTGGTGATGCAATGCACTACATCCCCTAAGTGGTGAATCTTTTATCCATTGATTTTTCCTCTCTTGGAGACATTATGAATGATGTCCCCAAAGATTAAGACCTCACATGAACTAGGTGAAATCCCTTTGAACAACCCTCTTTCTTGTTACATGCATTCTTGTGCCTTATTAAAGTCATGGAGGTATGGATTTGATATGGTTTCCTAGGGCTCACCTAGTGAACACCTAGCTTCACTAGCCCTTGTGAGCATGCATTTTTTCATAGTGTATGGCATAAATCACTTGAAAATGTTTTGAGTAGATATCCTAGAACTAGTTCATCATATTGGACAACTAGTTGAAGCTTGATCTGTTGCAGTTTTCCTTTTTTCTTTTTCTTTGATGGTGTATGTTTTTGATCTAATTATGGCTTCATATATCATCCACAAGTATGTTCCTTTATGTTTATGTTGGTTTTCCATAGGATCTTGATCCTGGGGGTTTGGCTACCCTCTTGATTATTTTTGTCCTATCTTACTAGCATTTGTACATTTGAACCCCTCTTGATTGTTTGGTTGGCTACTTCAATGTGATTTTGAATCAAGTTCATCCTCTCACTAAAGTGGGGGCTAAATTTAGTGTAGTAAAATGAATACCCTTGCATTTTCACACTTGTGTTGGCCTTGCCTTGCTTTGTTTATGCTTCTTTATGGCTTAATTGGTCCTATTTTACATTTAAAATCCTTAATTATTACACATTTTTTCTAACTAATCTTAGACATTCTCTAATGCATAAATGATAATTTAATGATTTCATCTAAGTGTCCCTAATTTTTGGGTCAGGACTAAAACTCCACCTAGGGCATATTTTTCCCCCGAAGGTCTCGGGACCCTAAATTTAAGGCATCTTAATTGGGCCCCTTTTTGGTGTCTGTGCCCCAAGTTTCATGACTTGGAACTAAGATGCCACCTAGGGTTACTTAGTCCTCCTTGAGTTATTTTTGGGATTTGATTTCAAATACTGGTGAGATTTAGCCTCCTTTATTTAATGAATTCATATGTCATCTTGGTGTGATGTAATTTTGGGATATAAATCATAGATAAGTATAAACACAAGGTTCATTCATTCATTCTAATCCAAGTCTTTTGTGAGAGCATTCATCATAGAAAATTCAGTTCACAAGAGCATTCAAGAGTATTTCTATCAACCATTTGGAGCCATCATCAAGATTCAAGCATTATATCAAAGAGTTTCTTACATCATGTGTGTTGTTGTGCTAACATTTGTGATGTAGAGTTTTGAATCAAGAAAGCAAGCAATTCAATTTTATATCCTTTAATTCAAGATCCATATCCATTGTATCCATTTCACACAAGTTTATAGACTTTAAAATGGTTTGGTGAGTTGTAGCATTGCATGTTGTTCATTCACCATTTTATTTATTTATTCTATTTCATTTCAAGGTTTAATTACCAATAAGGGGTTTGAACAAGGAAAACCCCCATTCACTAACAGACAAGTTTTTCCCTTCTTGCACATTTGTGATTGGAGATCTAGGTTGAATACTTGAAGATCATTTGGAGTGCAAAGTTGTATTACGAAGTTGTCATCTCCATGGAAACTCACCTATAGGTTGAATCCAAAAGTTTCAGAACTTGAGATAAGAGGAAAAGAAAGTGCAAACCTTGGAGCTCAAGACCAAATTCATAGTTTTTAAAGATTCATAATGGGACTAATACACCACCTTGGGAATCTTAGTCCTCCCAAGCATATATTTAAGAAATTCTTTCAGATCTAGTTATAACATCCAAAGATTCTGCATCTTCCCTAAAAAAAAATAGTAGGACTAAGACAAAAGCAAAGGCATATTTATCCTCCCTAGCATATTTGGAAAAATTCTTTGCATTTCCAAAATCATCACAAGATTTCCAAACTTCCCAAGTACACATATCCCATCTTTTTCTTACATAATTTCATTATTTGCATCCTTCATTTAGCTTGCATAATTAGGTTTTGCAGGTTGAATGCTTATTTATATTTTCTGAGCATTTTCTTGGTGGTGAACCCCTTAGAGCTTATAGAATCCCCCTCCTAGCTCCTCCTCATTGAGAATTGACTCACCTTGTGAGGTTGAGAGTCAATCCAATTTGGACTCCTAGGACATTATTGAATGACCAAAGGAGAATAAGTGGTCCAACCCACCGCATATTTTCCTTTCGGTTTACAAGCACATAATGAGTTGAGTTTTTTATTTTCATCTTCCATGAGATTAAATGATAAAAACCATAGTGATCCTCTTAAACTAAGTGATTTAGCATGTGTTGAACTATGTTATTCTCCTATTACAACACTTGATGTGATCCATCTTGCTAGTGATCTGCATTTCGCATATACTGAACAAGACTGGGATGTAGATGACTTGTCAGATGGTTGATCTGCATGTGCTTTGCTAGTTTGTTTGGTTTTCTTTATTTTGTGTGATTTCATGTGCATATTTTGATCCCTTGTGATGTTTCTCTCTCTATGTGCATTCCTCTATTTGTACCTTCATTCTTCTATATGTCGTAAACTTTTTGCCTCTTTCATTTGCTTTTCATTTCATTTGTCTTGTGTTTTCCTTTTGTGGATGATGCAAGGTGTCGAGACACCCTATGTCTCTTCCATGTTGGCCCAAAATATTTTTTTCCTTTATTATCTTTTCTTTTCATTTCAATTTCCTTTTTGTGTTGTGGTTTCCTTTTGGGGATGAAACAAGGCGTTGAGACACCCTATGTCTCTTCTATGTTGACCCAAAAGCTTTTTTCCTTTATTATCCTTTCTTTTCATTTTGATTTCCTTTTTTTCTTATTTTTTCCTTGTGGGGATGATGCAAGGCATTAAGACACCCTATGTCTCTTCCATGTTGACCCAAAATATTTTTATTTTCATTTTGATTGCCTTTTTGTCTTGTGTTTTCCATTTGGGGATGACACAAGATGTCGGGACACCCTATGTCTCTTCCATGTTGACCCAAAATGTTCTTCATTTTATTTTTTCTCTCTTTGTTTCATTCTTCTAGTTCTATGTGTGTTTGGGGAATGATGATAGTTTTGAGCTCTCTAATATTATTACAGAAAAGAAAAATACTGACCCCAAATCCATAGATACCTTATGTATTTCTAGGGGGTGAACTTCTTTCCCTTTTCATTTTGGCTAATTCAAAGTAATTTCTCACAAAATGATGTTTTCAATTCATTTAAAGTGGGTTCATACATTATCATTATTTTGGCATGATTTCATTTTCATTTTTATGTTCCTTAATGTGATTCTCTTACTTCATATGATGTGTTTTTCTCTCTGTGGTTATATTGGGAGTAATGTCCTTCAACAGTGTAATATATCTTAGCATATTACTTTCCTCTTAGTGGTGATGTGACACATTGCATCCCCTAATTTTTTAATCTTTTATCCTCTAATTGGTCATCTCTTGGAGATATCAGAAAATTTGTCCCCTAAGATTAAGACATTGCATGAACTAAGAACAATCCCTTCAAACATCCCTCTTCCTTGTTGTGATGCATTTTATTTTTGTACCTTATTAAATTCATGGAGGTATGGCTTTAATATGGTCCCCTAGGGCTCACCTAGTGAACACCTAGCTTCACTAGCTCTTGTGAGTGTGCATTTTACTCTTGTACCTAATTAAAGTCATGGATGTATGGCTTTGATATGGTCCCTTAGGGATCACCTAGTGAACAAATAGCTTCACTAGCACTTGTGAGTGTGCATTTTATTTTTGTACCTTACTAAATTCATGGAGGTATGGATTTGATATGGTCCCTTTGGGCTCACCTAGTGAACACCTAGATTCACTAGCCCTTGTGACCATGTATTTTTTTTGCATAGTGGACAACGTGTTCCACTTGTAAACTTTCCTTTTGGACAAATAGCCTAGACCTGGTCCATTGCATTGGACAACCAGTTGAAGCTTGATCCGTTGCATTTTCCTTTTTCTTTTCTATCTTTGATGGTGTATGTTTGTGATCTGATTATGGATTCATATATCATTTGAATCATGTTCCTTTATGCCTATGTTGGTTTTCCATAGGATCTTGATCTTGGGGGCTTAGCAACCCTCTTGGTCATTGTCATCATATCTTGCTCGCATTCATACATTTGAACCCCTCTTGATTGTGTGGTTGGCTACTTTAGTGTGATTTTGAAGCAATTTCATCCTCTCACTAAAGTGGGGGCTAAATGTAGTGTAGTAAAATGCACACCCTTGTATTTTCACACTTATTTGGGCTCACCTTGATTTATTTATCCTCATTTATGTCTTAATTGGTCCTATTTTGTATCTAAAAGCCCTATGAATGATATCTTTTTTTGACTAATCTCAACATTCTCCAATGCATAAATGTTGATTTGATGAATCTATCTAAGTTTCCCTAATTTTTCGATCAGGACTAAAATTCTACCGAGGGCAACTTTGTCCCCCAAAGGTCTCAAGACCTTGATTTTCAAGCATCTTAATTGGGACCCTTTTTGGTTTCTATGCCCCAAGTTGCATGCCTTGGGAATAAGATGCCACCTAGGGAATCTTAGTCCCCCTTAAGGTATTTTTGGGAATTAATTTTAAATCTTGGCAGGATTTAACCTCCTTTATTTAATGAATTCATATATCGACTTGTTGTGATGTAATTACAGGATATTAAGCAAAGATAAGTATAAATATAAGGTTCCTTCAATCATTTCATATCAAATATTTTGTGAGATAATTCCTAATAGAAATTTGAGTTAAGAAGAGCATTCAAGAGAATTCTATCAAGCATTTGGATCCATTATCAAGATTCAAGCATCATATCAAAGATCTTCTTGCATTATGTGTGTTGTTGTGCTAACATTTGTGATGTAGGGTTTTTTTTCAAGAAAGAAATCAATTCAAGATATATCAAGCATCCCTTTGATTCAAAATCCATATCCATTGCATCCACTTCACACAAGTTTTCAATCTTTACAACAAGGGCTTGGTAAGTTGTAGCATTGTATGTTGTTCATTCACCATTTCCTTCATTATCTTATTTCATTTCGAGGTTTGATTACCAACAAGGGGTTTGACCAAGGAAAACCCCATTTCACTAACAATAAAAAAGTTTTTCTCCTCTTGCATGTTTTTTATTTCAGATCTAGTTTGAAGACTTGAAGATCATTTGGAGTGCAGAGTTGTAAAGTTGCAAAGTTGTCATCTTCACGAAAAATTATCTATAGGTCAAATTCGGAAGTATTAGAACCTGAGATTTGGAAAGAATAAAGTGTAGACCTTAATCCTTAGGACCACATTTAGAGATTTCAAAAAATATAGATAGGAATAAGTCACCACCTAGGGAAACTTAGTCCTCTCAAACATATTTTTCAGAAATTCTTTCAGATCCGATTCTAACATCTAAAGATTCTACATTTTCCCTGAATACAACAATAGGAAATTTTAAAACATTGGTGGTGTCTTTGTCCTCCATATCACTTTTCAAAATCTTCTTTTCATTTCTAGAATCCTTGTGACACCTCCAAGCTTCCCAGGTACACATACCCTAACTTGATGTTGCATAATTTCATCATTTATATCTTTCATTTGGCTTGCATAACTAGGTTTTGTGAGATGAATGTTAACTTATCTTTTCCAAGAATTTTCTTGGTGTTGAACCCCTTAGAAGCTTAAAATACCCCCTTCTAGGTTTGCCTAACTGATAATTTACTCACCTTGCAAGGTTTATAATCAATCCAATTATGGATCCTAGGACATTTTTGAATGGTTTAGGGGAAAAAGTGTGACTCATCATCATTAATTTTTCCATGAAACACATGCAATGTTCAATGCTCATAAGGTAAGAAATTTTAATGTTTGTTCTAGTAATGTAAGGAAATAATACATTATTTTACATAAATAATCTAGAATAATAAATAAATAAAAATAATTAATCATATTTAATGTAGGTTGTATTTAGAGTTGGGTCGATAATTGTTAGTAATAAATGTGAAAATAAATTAGAATGAATTAGGTGTAAGAGATGAATTTGAAATCCCAACACCTCAGGATCAGCTTCCAAACCAAAATATATTCTACAAGAAATAAATAACAAGAATATCTTGTTATTATTATGGATGCAAGATTTATTGATTGAATATGAAATGTACATGAGATGAATTACTTATAAAGAGAAGGTTGTCAAATAGAATTAGACAAAATCATGACATGTGTCTTAATCATGTACAATGAGACAAATACATCAATTATTAAATGACCTAGGACACAAGTATTAAATGACATGATAGGACAAGATAAGATCACATGACATCTAAGACCTCTAGAAAATTTCCTAGAACCTAAGTAAAATTAACATATAAATATGACCTATAAGTGGACTAGATAGGTAAAATACCTATTTACACTAATAGCCTCCTTAAGTGTAACTTAGGGAGAAGATTATTATGCAAATGATACAAATCATGAAGATTATTATGGATCATGATAGATAGGCCATGTTAGGTAGCAATTTATAATGAAATCTCTCATAAAAGGAGAAAAAGAGAAAACCTAATGGGAAAAAACTCCTCTCCAAAAGAGAGAAGTGATAAAATCAATTTCCCCTCCTTAGGAAGGAAATAAGAGAGACTATATAGCCCTCCATAATCATATAATTTATTGCAAAGAAATATCGGAAGCACACTATGGAGTACACTCTGGAACCTTAATCATAGAACCAAAGGAGAATATGAGTTTGATGCTAGAAACATACGAAATATTTGGAGAATCTCTAGAATCGTGATAAAGCAACAAAAACAAATATTGATTTTCCCTATTCCATATAAATTTAGTGGAACCTCTGAAAAAGGGGTGAGGTGCTATTGTATGGCTTAGGACATAGAGCACACCCACTTTCAACTATTCCAATCAAGGATAACCCTAGAGATCTCAATGCAAAAGATAAAAGAGATCTTGTAATAGGGATGTCATAGGGTGTGAATATAGACTAATGAGGGGTTCACCACCAAGTTAATACTTGGAAAATACAATGAAATGAGAGATGTAATGCAAAATCCTAATATGATGCACTTGATTTAAATGACCAAGAAATGCATATGAAACAAAATAAAAAGTTGTAAGATGAAATGTATGCACTTGGGAATCTGAAGAAATTTGGAAGGAGCTCTAAATTGTTGTAAATTCTAACTTTTTGACCTAGTGGGACTCATTCGCCATTCTAGGTGAATCGGTCCTAGTTCTGGATTTCTACATAGGAGAAAGTTTCAAGAAAAAGGGTATCCAAATCTACAAAGATCTTTGAAAAAAACCTATAGTGGAACTCATTCACAACTTGTGGAAAATTAATCTCATTCTAATCTTTTGAGAATTCAAAGTTTGAATTTGTTCTTCTCAGTCTGCTCAATCTTCTTCTCCAATTTTTCGGATCCAAAACTCTAATTTTGGGGTTGTAGGTGACCTTTTAGTGAATATTGCAACCTTCTAAATGGGGAGACAACTCCAAAAAAAAGTCTCCGAGCTTGTAACCCAAGCTTGAATGATCCTTCATGCTGCAAGACACCTAGATCTACAATTACACATGCAAAGAGGAGAAAAACATTATGATTGTTAGTGAATAGGGGTTTTCCTTGGATGAACATAAAATATGAAATATAGGACATGAAACATGATAAATGATACCTTGAAGGATTTCTTGTAATAAAAATCAACAATCTAGCATGAAATGGCCATGAAGGATGTAGAGCAATGCATGACCTTTGATCACTACACTAGCTCAATAACATGCTTGATGCTTGATGATCTTCACATAATGATTGATCTTGAATTGATCCAATGATTGATGAGGAATTATACCATTGAATTCCTTAGGAATTCTCTTGTGAAATCAAAATTGCTATAATAATGCTCATTCAACCTGCTAGGTGAAAAACTAATGAAAGAAACTTGTATTTATACTTAATTATGAAAGAATTCTTGAAATTAAAATGCTACAAGTCGACATAAAATCTAGGAGAATAAAATAACACTAGAAATTTGAACTAATTTTGATTTTGGACCACATGGGACTCATTCTCCCAAGGCAGTGAATGAGTCCCACTAGGTTTAATTTTCGAGACCATTTTTAAAAATTCTTAGAAGGGTGTGGAACCAAGTTTGGGACCAAAAGATCCAGGTTGGAACAATTCGCCCAAGGTAGTGAATGAGTCCCATACTACTAAATATGGGACATTCAAACCTAAAAAACCTGAATTATGATTGGTGTCAAGATTATCCTCAAAAATATACAATAAATGAGGCTTTTGTATGCAAAATAAGGCCAATTAAAGCATAATAAAGCCTAATTATTAATGAAAATCCTATAAAAGTGTAAACGTGTGTTACAATACTTTAAAACACTCCAAATAAGGCATGATTAAGGTATATTTTGGTTAAAAAGAGGTTTATTAGGTTTAGTTAATTCATAAAACCTTAGAAAAGTGTGAAAGTGTGTTATAACACTTCACAACACTTTAGCAAGGTACAATTTAAATTCATTAGTTCACAAGGGCCCGAGACCTAATGTGAATGTGTCAACCACATTACAACACTAAATGAAGTAAAGATTAAGCTTAATTCACAAGGAGGGCCCAAACAAGCAAGGAAATGTAGAAGGGATATTTTTTCCATTGCCACATTTAGCCCCCACTTTAGTGAGAGGATGGACTTGCGTCAAACTCACACTAAAGTAGACATTCAAGAGGGGTAAAAGTGTACCGATGTAGATGGTCTAGGATAACAAAGACCAAGAAGGCAATCAAGCCCCTAGGATCCAAAATCCTAAGTCAAACCAACATAAGCACAAAAGGACATGCACAAGGTGAATAATATGCAACATCAAGATAGACATCCATGCAATGTCAATAACTAAAGAAATAAAAAAAATAAAAAAATGAAGTGGATCAAGCTTTCACCATTTGTCCAACACAATGTGGATTGGATCTAATTTGTGTGTCCGAAAAGTGCACACTCACTCTGAGGCAACAAAACTCTTGGTTTTCCATTAAGTGAGTAATCCAAGAAGGTGAGACACATACAATCGATATGTGCTCACACACACACATGAGTGGCTAAGGGAAATTCATGCCTCAAATCTACTTCTTGTCAAACCATACCAAAGTTATAACTCCTAATAACTTTGATAAGGCACCACACAATAATGATCTTCAAGCTTCATGAGACGAGAAAAACTTTGTATGCCTGGAGCTCATGAACAAACAATGAACTTTGAGCTTCGTGAGGCAAGCAAAATTTTGTATACTTGAAACTCATAAACAAAAATGATGTCTCCATAGGTATAAAAAGTGTATTATCTAAGGTGGCCATATAACAAATAGTATAAGGTATGTTCAAAGGGATTTTTCTTAATTCATGCAAGGTCTCTTCTTATGGAACATTGTGCTTAATGTTTCCAAGAGAGGGCAAGTCAAAGAAATATAATGCTCTTAGAGGAAATCAAACCCAATGACACCACCAAGAAAATGACATATCACAATAAGAAATAAATCACACAATGAAACATGAGTTTCAATGTATGCACCCACATTAAAGCAATTGCTAACATCATTTATGTGAGAAATTGATTTAAAGTAGAAGAAGACATGAGAGCTTATTCGAAAAGCCCTATTCCAAGTCATATTTTTATGAATTGAACTACATAATGAATAAGTATTTCACATGCAAGTAAAAGGTGTAATACTTACACAAGACTCTTTAGATTGTGATATTTTTTTATCTCCTTTATAGGAGGGTGTAAAACCTAACAAATTCAAATCATTAGTGTTTTGTAAGATGGAATTGATATTAAGTGATGATATATTTGTTTATTTTAGTTCTTGCAAAGGATAACAATCAAGACCACTATTGTCAATTAGTTTAGGATGCACTAATGTTAAATTTTTCTTAGAGGGATCTTTTATGATAGTGTTGATATTAAGTGAAGGATTGCTTGTTTCTTTCAAGGGACAATAACCAATTCCACTAGTCTTTTCTTTCATTTGAGGCTCTATAGGGACATGCATACCTTTCTCTCTAGGACCATATCCTTTTCCATTATATCCAAGTTGTTTCATCATTTCATAAAATTTTACATAATGATTATTAATCTCCTTTGGATTTGGTAGTTGCTCATAATTAAGTTCATCAATTTTTTTTGTGTAATTTTTTTCTTTTGTGCTAAATTGGTTAAGGTGGATGATTTCAAAGGGTCTTCTAAATTTTGTGTGGACATTACTAGTTTTTATTTTCCATTTTCAGACTCTTTGTTTATGATCTTGTATTCTCCCATAAATGTTGGTTCAAAGTCTAAGGAAGCCCAATCATCTTCTAATAGCTTTGTGATTTGTTCAATATATTTTTCTTTATCTTTTTGTTGTGCGGGTTCCACTTGTGTAGTTGATGTCAATATTTTCAAAGGATTCTCTTTATATTTCTCAATGTTTAAACAATTGATTGAGTTAGGGTGAACTTCGAGTGTGTACACTTTGTTGTTGTAGACATACTTCATTACACGATAAAGAGTATACAACACCCCATTCATTGTGTGAATCCACGATCTATCTAAAAGAAGGTTGTATGAAAAATTGTGAGGCATGACATGGATTAATTTTTCTAATGTGGCCTTTCTATTTGTAATAGGAAAAGTGATCACATCGATTAGTTGTTTTCCTACAATGTCAAATCCCTTAATAGACAAAGATTCAGGTTGAATTTTTTATTTCTCCATGCTAAGAATATCTGAAAGGTTTATGCTACACACATTAAGATTAAATCCATTGTCAAAAAGGGTTCACTTTATCCCAGTTCTATTGCATTTAGCTATTATTATGAAAGCTTCAATTTGTTTTTTCACTTCCAAAGGGGGGAGTTCACTTTGGTGCAAAAAAATTTCAGCATTTATTCCTTGATTCATGGTTGATATTCATTCAGGTTTGCACTAGAGGGAACCAAAACTTGTTGCAAGGCTTCTTGAAGCATAGTGTGATAATTAGGTGAATTCCAAATTAGGTCCCATAGGGATATCTTTGCAGGAGTGTTCTTAATATTTTTAACAAGATCATACTCTTTCCAACTATGCAAAGTTAAATGAGGAGCACTAAGAAAAATGGGATTAGGTAAAGGGAGGGAAGTTGAAATTGTTTGACTTGGTTGCAGATTGTTTCTAGTGTTATATGTATGAGCAACAATATTATGACAACTAATACAACACATTATTCTTAGGTGGGTAAAGGATATGTTCAAGTTTGTTTTGATTTTGTGGTCATTGTGAGGGAGGGTAAAGAATTAGAGGATTCTTAGGATGCCCCATGGGATATGTGGGAGGTCCATTAATCAAGGGGGGTCTAATGGACACTTGCGTATTCACAACCTTAGTGATCATGATTTGATTTATTTATAATAAAGGGAAAGATAGTGTCATCTTTTCACCATAATCTAAGGAAGGCCATAATATCCTCCCTAGGAGGAGATTTTTTAAGAGAACCACAAATCAATTTTTCTTGACATTCAAGGATTGGTTCTTCCAAAATGACTTCATCGCAAGTAGGGGAATGATCGATGGTTGGATTTTCTTGCTTATCTGCAATGATGGTCTTTCCTTTTTCACTAATGTTTTATCTAGTGGAAGAGAAGAAGTCAAGATTCCCATGAATTTCATCAATTGTATTTTCTAACATCAAAGTATCTTCTTGACAACTATGAGAGATACTAGGAGAAGAACAAATGTGATTATCATGATCATTTATTCTTTCATTCATTTGTTCCCTAATGTCTTCCAAAATAGGATAGGTATGTGAATGATCATGTAGAAGGTTGTTATAGACCTTAAAGGTTTGATCATTCAACACCAACATATCCTCCTCACATTATATTTCATCCTCCAAAATATTATCACAAGAGGGGAAAGTGTTAGGAGGTGAAGGTAAACTAGTTGAAGTGTTATTGTGTGCTTTTAAAATGTGTAGTGAAATAGTTAATTAAACATACACACACATCAATGAAATGTATTACATCTAATGAAAGAGAAACAATAAAGAAAACTATTATGACCCTTCACTTGAAATCATTCCATTGTCCTTTGTTCTTCGTGATTTCTTAATTCATGCTCTCAGAATTATCCATTACACATGAATCTATGAAATGGAAACCTAGGAAACGAGATGCTATTATGCAATGCAAACTACATGACTACATCACTATATTTTTATATTTTTGATTCTTGAATGTTAAATGATCTATGATGGATTGTTGATGTATTCAAATGATGCTAAGATTGCTAAAGCAATCCTAATGGTAATGTTGTATGAAAGATGCAACAAACTAAGATACTAAAATTAAAAATGCCATGAGAATGCAACTAGGGACTAAAATGCTAAATACTAACTACAATTCTCTCACAATGTTCTCAAATTGAACTAATATTTCTA